>VZRW01009571.1:86168-98006 GCA_013398125.1 Aegotheles bennettii
TCTTTTTGTTTCTAGCGAACAAAAAACGGCATTTGGTGCCAGCACACTGTCCTGTTCTGCTTTTGTATCATGACCACGCAGACCTCATTCATCAAGGATCCTTCTCCTGGACAGTTCTCCACTTTGGCTGTCAGGCGTTTCTCGTCACGTCACCTTCTTCCTCCACAGATCAGGGAGAGCTCACACCCCAGGCACAGCCGCAGGCAAGAAAGCCCACCCCCCACACACACACCCATCCCCCCGTGCTCCCTGCGACCGCCCTTCAGGCCCCATGCCTTGGTTTTCCCAGGGCTCAAGAAATACAGGAACAGAGAAAAAGGCTCACCGCCTCAGGACCTGGTGCTAACGCGGCTTCCCCGAGTCCCAGGCTAAGGATACCTATTTAGTGACGTATTTCCTCGAGCATAATACAATAGCCCCAGACACTTTTCTGACCGCACTGTTCACATCAGTCACTGCCCAAATACTTGCAATGCTGGAGAACGATGCTACTCAGATACTTAATGGCTTCTGAAGGCGGACTAGAAATACTGAGCGGCTGGTTAGCGGAGAGTAGAAAAAGGAAACGCCAAGGACAGTATTTCAGGAGCTTCTAATAAAGCACCAGTAGATCGCCATTTTTCTCAGAAGAAAGGTAGAGATATGAGGGCATCTGTTTAACCCTTTTATTAGTCTTTTAAAAAGCAGGAAATAAGGTACAATCTTTAAACGATGGTTCTTGACTCACACGGTTGGTAGCTTTTCAATTATCGGCTACCGCCAGATGTGCATGTGGCATTAAAAACAAAACAAAACAACCCACAAAAACAAAAACCACAACAGAAACTATGTGTCCAAACTCCTATGAGTCACAGTGCTTAATAACTAACTAGTTTCAACTCTGCGTGTCTATGCGCGTTTGTGTTTCCATTGTCAAAATGTATGTTCTTCACATGTTAGATTTGCAATTTCATGTTGATTTTAACATTCCGTAACGGCACATCCCACAGAGATGTCTAAAAGCACCTACAGATTATCTCCCATCTCTCTACTACTCTAATGTGACACACCTACCTACATTTTAGGGGTACATCATTTGAGACAGATTTACAGTTCAACCCTCTCAGCAGACAAGAGGAGAGATCTGCGCGGAATATAAATTCAAGAATGTAATTCTTTCTCAAACAAATAATCTGCTCCCTTTCAAATATAATTAATGTTTTGATAGTGCATTTCTTGTGAGAGAGAGATACAAAAACAGAGGCAACCTCTTGAATCTTTGTTTGTATATTTGCAACGGGAATTTACAGTACCTATCTTGTAAAAGTGACAGATAGAGTGTTTCATACATTTAGAAGTTCATTTATTAACAGAACTACAGCAGCAAACTGATAGGTCTTTGCTATCCGCCGTGCCCACTTTACGTTTTTGTTGCAAAGGAAATTGCAGTTGCAGAAGGAGGGCATTAGTCTTTCATTGGGATGAGAAATGTTTCCTAGTTCTCAGGATGCAGCCTTCTGTCCTGTTGTGCTAAGGAGGCACATATCCTTTCGCTTTGTCTTTCATTCTCCTCTGTGTTTCCTCCGTGGGGCTGAGCCTACATCCACTTTTCGCCCGTAGGGAGTTGAGGAAAAGCTCCCTAACACTGTGGGAACAGACAGCAGTTCGGTTTTTACAGTCTTCAGCGTCCAGACTGGTCCGGGCAACGACGTGTTTCAAGTCATATAGTCTGAACAAAGTCATGTTTGAAAATGTCCAGAACATTTGTCAGATTCTTGTTAAATACTGTTATGTGATCGTATGGCTCTTTAGTTATAGATCCGCTAGCAAGTCCAGCGGGGCTGAGTTATCGAGGTTTTTTCCTTCTCGCTATCTCTCCCTCTCTTCCCTCTCTCTTTCCTTTCTAACACCGGTTTCAGAGGAAAATATGCAAAAGCGATTCTGCCGTGATGAGGGACGTGAAACTCAACGACATTCATTCCGAATGCCTACATCGTTCCGAAAGCACAACACAAAATTGCCTTGATGAAAAATAAAAAACCTCCGTTTAACTTCAAATGTTACAAACGCTGGAAATCAGCTTGACACCGTAGCCATCTGGATACTCTGGATGCTGTTAATGAATGGCCCGATTAGGCTTCCACTGGTATCAAAAGTAAATTTCCTATTCGTATCACTGGCACCTGTATTGGGTCCCCGTTGTATCTGTAGCCTAGCTATACGCTTTGAAACGCCATTTATTTTCAGTTGTCATATTATTCTTCAAAATCTCAGAATTAAACGGAACCTTGCTATGGAGAAATTTTAAAAAGCATTGGTTTCCAGCTGGGGTTACGTTGCTTCACTTTGCTCAACCCGATATTTTCAAAGAAAGGAAGGACCCGTCTGAAAATGACTTTTCACAGGGAGAACCAGAGCTGTAGTAGGTCTGGAACAATAAACATGGGTAATATGCGTCATTAAATAATTAACTAACTCTAAAAAATAATCGAATTACTGAAAGGAGTGGGGTTTGCATTTTCAAAATAGTGCCAGGCCCTCTAGTCATAAAGGAAACAGACCTGGCTATTCTGGCAGCAAACTGGCTTAAAAAAAAAAAACAAACCACGAAACTCCAAACTCTGGATAGATGGCTACTAACCCAGAGAGTGTCAGAGTGCTACCTCCCTACAAGGGAGTAAGATAACTTGAATTTGGAGTATGCAATACTGTAACCCTCTTTTAATTTTATCATATGTGTTCTCTGCATTTACCTTTTCTAGAACCGCCTGAAATGTCTTGTAAACACCTGGACACTATGACAGAGATAACCTCAGTTCAATACAAAGTTACCAGCTTCACTCATTGAGATCCAATTAATTCGATGTTTGCCTCCAGTGATCTGTGAAAAAAACGTATGGGACACACACACATACAAAGGAAAATATTTACCACATTGATCTCATAATATCTAGGAAAATGTCAATTACACACTTTTTATCTAAATTATTTTAAAATCATTAAAAAATAATAGAAATAAAACAATACCTTTGGGGTATGCAACTGGTCTCTTTTTTGTCAACGGCTAACATTAGGGAAGATCGCACTTACGTTCAGAAAATATTGTTATTTTTCCTAATGGGGAAAATTGGACTCCCGCGACTTAGATCTGTTGTTTTTAGAACTGGGATGGAAATTGGACTGACACCACTTTGCACTTTAACAATTGGATTTCGTCAGGGTACAAGTTGTTTGTTTAACCCGACAGCTCCGTGCACCCCGTCGCACGCTTTTACACACTCATTAAAACGATTATTCACGACCTGTCGAGTGTTTTCTCGTTCATTCACAGGAAAGACTTAGCGCTCTAAGATTCAAACGCACACGATCAGCTATACCACAGGCCGAGGGGAGAGATTACTTATCTCTGTGATCATCTGATGGGAGGCCGTCTTATCTCTACGCGTTGTAAAGCAACAGTTGCTGGAGGTAAAAGAAGAAAAAAAAATTCGCCCCCCTCCCCGACAGAATTTGACGAAAGCAAAAGACGAGGAGGAAATGAGCACTCCTCGTCGCGAAGAAGGGCTTGGCACTTGCTCAGCAACGCACGAAGGTCCCATTCCCGCTTCCCCACCTGTGGCTCGGGCTCCCACGGCGCCGCGCCACGGGCAGCCGGNGGCCGGAGCGGAGATGGAAAAATATCAATGAAGCAGACCCCTCTCCGAAACGGCTCTCCGAAACATGTGTGTGTGTGTGAAACATGATTTTAAAAATATAACAAAATGTCAACCTTTTGTGGTCCTGGGAGGAGACGGCTAGAAACAGTTTAGCAGAGAGGCTGGGGGAAATCCTTCTGAACTGATTAAATCGCTAAGCCAAAAAGTAACCTGTAAAGTAAAAAAAAAAAGTAAAATACCGCCTGCTTTGAAGCACTCCTATGTTTGAATGCCCATCTTTCTATTTTTATATTTTTCTTTTAATATACATGTTCCTGATTTCTACATTCAGGTTGCCTCTAATTCTTAAATTCCACCTATGAGGAAACCCTAGGGGCCACTCTATTTCTGGGAAGGTGTTTTACACTTACAATGGAAGCCAAGGGCCCGGAAGGCGAAGCACACATCGACTCCTGTTCAGCCTCTGCGAATCCAGAAAATCATTTTTCATTTGGAAAATATCTAAACAGAATGCCCCTTTATTTATATGAACCGACCGCTAATGCAACAAGGGGTTTTAATCTGAAACGGTTTCCTAATTGCTCGAAAGGCAAGCACGTATAAGTAATTTGTTAAACTTATTGGATTGCAATAATCCACTATCAGGTTAGCGAAGAATGGATCTGTCAACTGAGTTTCCCAGTCTAAGCTCTTTCTTTCAAACCAAGCTTGTATAATAATTAGCAGACAAAGAACTCGAAATATGTAAGCAAATACCTAAAGTTCTGCATAAATAAACATACCAATCAATAGCAAGCTACTCAACACTTGTCTTATTGATGAAGAGACAATCGATTTTGCTGTTCCAACCTGCAATCAGAGATCTGGATTTAATTATTAGCACTTCTACCTTCCCTGATTTAATAATAAAAATAGAGCTAATAAGTCCTATCCTTCCGCCTAAATGCAAATTATAGTGATGACATAACTAAAGGCAACTTGCGCTTCCCAGAAAAACAAACAACTTTGCTCAAGCAGAGTAAACAAGCAAGCAAGAAAAGAAACATGCAGTGCTGCCTTTTCTGATGACTGCTAGAGGACACTTTCACATTCAGAAAAGATCGCCAAAAATATACGTGCGTATATACACGCATGTATATATATATATAGCTATAGAGATATAGCGGGAAAATTTCATTGCTGAAACAACAATGCGATTTTTATTTGTATAACTCTCATCTGTTCCCCCACAGAGCCATATGAGCGTGTGTACTCTGCTCTAATAACAATACCCCTGCCATTCTGTCCCACTGTGATTTTCTCCAGATGCACTCGCCATCAGAAGCACTATTCAGAAACCGAAAAGGAGATTTACTTATCACTAGCGTGTTTTAAAGTAACCTATGAGCCATAGCATGATAAATATATAAGTGATTATGTGATGTGTTTAATCATATCCCTCCGTAGACCTCTCTAATAATCTGTCCTAGCTTTGTTTCTTTCGGGGTCTAGTGAAAAGTCTTGTCGGAGCTGACATCCCCATTTGGAAAAACACTGATGTGGGGATGCGAGTGTGTGTGTGCGCGGAGGATAAAAAGGCAGGGAACGCAAGTTCTAGTATAGGATCACCGAGATTTTTGCTTCAAAAGAATAGCCTGGTAACCCGTGAATATTACCCGTATTTAATTCCCAAAATTATTGCAGCCTTTTGGGACATGCGGTGCTTCACAATGAGGTTTTGATTATTTTCATGAGAATGCAACTTTTTTTTCCTTTCTCTTCTTTTAAAATGTCTTCCAAGGCTGAGAAATGATTCCTCGCTTTTTACTTTTCAGCCAGATTTGTTGGCAGATACCTGTCTCCTCTTAGATATGATTAATTTAACAGGCTATCTAATCTTAAATACTTGTGATCAGATCATCATCAGAAACCAGACAAGGAGGGGGTGATGGGGCGGACTGCGAGTTCTTTTCCTTCCACTAACGAACAGCGCAGAGCGAAGGCTTAACTTGGAGGGCCTTCAGTTTAACGGGGAGCTCGGACAGGGCTTCCCCGCACACCGGCCGCTGCAGACCCAGCTGCCACCGTCGCGGAAGAGCTGCCCCGAGCGCCGGCAGCTCCCGCCACCACGGACGGCGAGCGCCCCGACGGGTTAGGGCTCCTTTCACGTGTTCCTACCTTCCTGTAAAAGATGCCCCCGCGAAATCAGTTGTAAACCGCTCTGAATTCCGCACAGCGGGGAAAAGAAAAAGAAAAAGAAAAAGAAAAAGAAAAAGAAAAAGAAAAAGAAAAAGAAAAAGAAAAAGAAAAAGAAAAAGAAAAAGAAAATAACCCCCAGAGAGCCCGGGCTTCGTGCCGCCTTTGTAGCTTGAAATTCAGGCTCCCTGGTCAGGCGGCTCCTGGCAAGGAGAGCTTTCACCTCTCGGCCTTAGGTTAAGCAGTTCTTTGCAGCTAACTTTACAGGGATGCTTTACGCACCTTAGGATGGGGTGACAATGGCAGGCTTTTCTCAGACTCCTTCTCGTTTAGTCTGTCAAATCACGGATAACCCCAAATACACTTGGAGGACTCCCTAGAGATAATTCTTTGAAACGGACTTTGTAGACGGTCTGCATTCATTTCCTCGAGTGAGAAAAGCAAATCCTCTCTCTTTAAGTCTAATTCGCTAGTCTGATACTGTATTCGGTTACATCGTCTTGAGAAGGATGGGGGGGGGGGNGGGGGGGGGGGGGGGGGGGGGGGGGGGGTTGTTGGTAGTTGCTTTGGTTGTTTGTTTATTTTGACGGTTTGTTTTAGTTCCTTTGGTTTTGTTTTTCGAGTTTTCGCTGGTTTATTTTGCCCCGCTGGAGTGGGAGGTGGGTTTGGCGATACTCTGCCTGGACAGGTTCGCAGGAAGAGGGTTTTAACTCTAAATGCGTTTCCCTGCGGCAGCGTGTGTCTCTTGGTGGCTACCAAGAGCAAGTCTAAGTCAGTACAGAGAAGGACTGACTTCAGGGGCTGACTTCAGTCAGTAGGACTGACGGACAAGGACTGATTTAAAATTTTTCCTCCTTTCTGCAGGGGAGGCAGGGAGCACGGACTCGAGTCTTCCAAATATGAATGCCTGTCGCCTGCAAATCGCAATTTTACCAACTGGCAGGTGACTGCCGGGACGTGAAAGCGACCCCCTATACACACCGACCTTTGAGAAGGCGGCGGGGCGCGGCGCGGCCGTTCCCGCGGAGCGACTCTCCCGCGGGGCAAGAGCGCCCCCAGCCCGCGGGATGCCACGCGCCTCCGCCACCGCCACCGCCCTCCCGGCCCCGCCGCGCCCTGCGGACACGCGTGTCCGGGCATGGGGGCTTCTGGCGCGTCTTTGCAGCGCCGTGGCCCCGCTGTCCCGGAGACACGCGGGGGGGGGGGAAGGGGGGAGAGAGGTGCTTCTCCGCACAGCGTGCGGGGCTTGCGGAGCTCACCCCGCGCCCCGCGGGACTCGCGGGGCATCCCTGGGCGGGTTTGAGCCGGACGGGCAGCACACCGCCCCCCTGGCAGCAGTGAACGCCGGGGTGTGCTGTGCGCGTGTGGGTGCAGTGCTTCCCCGCGCACTGGTGCCATTTCCTACGGGGCGAAGGAGACAGCCGCGCCGTACCGCCTCCCCCTGCGCCGGGGTTTCAGCTCACAGCATCACGGAAAGCTTAATTTGCTGTATATTTAAAAATTAATTCATTTCATGAAGCCACAAATGGCAAGCGCAAGGGGGTTAGAGTCACCCACCGGATGGGACACGAGCCGTTGATCTTTCCCTCCTCCACGCCAGGACAACAAAGCAAGAGCAAGTGGGTCCTCAGAGGGCCTCGTCCCGGGGTTCTGCCCACGCACCCGCATGCCTGCCCCCGCCCGCACGCCTGAGCCAGCTGAGCAAAGCGGTGGGTTAAGCTTCCGTCCCTATCCCGAGATTGCGATCTGCGGCACGTAAATCTCCGTAAAGCCAGAACGCAGTCAGGGAATTTGGGGGGGTGAGAAGACAAAGAGAGTGCCGGGAGCTAGCCGGTGAACGTGAACGTTGCCCCTGATCGGGTCGGCGGTTGTAAGGACGCGTTTGCTCCTCTGGAGCACTCAGAGCAAACCCCGGATCAGTTTTAGACGTGCGGCTTTTTATCAGGTCTGTCTCCTTGCTCTCCGAGATTTTTTGGCTTTTAGTCCCTCACGTGAGAATTTAGGAATATTAACAACTCCCGAAAGGTGCGAGAAGCTCGTAGCTTTTTCTCAAACGACAGGCTCAGATTTTTTAGAAATAATTCATTACGGAATCTTCCTATACTCTCCATACTAAAATCGTCTTTCGTACAGCAGAGATGGAACAAGGAGCAAATTTAATTCCGGAATGAGTGGTGGCGGGAAATTTTTGCCTAGCCCCCATAAATTTTCTGCGCTCAACCGTGACCAAAGAGGCAGGGCACGCTCAGGGATCTGCGGGAACCGCGCTCCCTCCCATCCTGATACCAGCGGACACGAATCACGAGTGTAGCTACCTGACTCCTGAGTGCAAAAGAGGAGTAAAATCCGCACTCACCCGGTGCCGGCGGAGGACCCCCATCCCCAAGTGCCATCGTCCGCCTTTCTTGCAGGTAGTGGCAGTTTCTCCTGGCATCTTAAAAAAAGGCAAACACAATATTGCACCCCTGTGACTTTCTCTGGCGTTAGTGGCAAACAAGCAAACAAAGAGCACGTTAACAAAATTAGCTTAAAAAAAATCTACAGATAAACCATGAGAACTGCTAAACCGGCGAAGAAACTTCCAACTTACCGATTGAAACGAAAGAGCTGGAGGGGGGGGAGGAGGCCGGGGGAGGAAACTCTTTGAGGAAGAGGTAAAAAAACAAAAAAAAAGGGCAAAAAAAATATTCCTAACATTAAGCACACGCAGTTTTAGTGTAACTGGTGCTTTGAAACTGTGCTTCGGTTTGCACGGGTGATCTGCTTATCAGGGGGCATGGGGAAACAGTGCGCTTAGACAGAAGTCTGTCATCTCTATTCATTCGTATCACATGGATCTGCCTGTTGGGAGAAGAAGTAAGGAAGGTTTTCTTGAAGTGCACCTACCCTGGTGACGGGAAGGCTTGCTGGGATTGCTGGGCAGGTTTCTTCTGGAGGGTCCCATCTCTCTGGAGTAGCTGCAGTGGAGTTGAGGGCAGGTTCTCCGGCGAGGTAGGAATGTGCAGGAACTCCGCCCTCTGGGCACAGTCACACAAACCCAGCAAAACAGCCACAGCCAGCCCTAAAACCTCTAATGATCTTCACCTTCACCTCTTTTTAACCCAGTTCTCCACCACTTTTTGACCCATTTACCCAGACACCTTTACCACAGGGCGGGAGGGGGGGTGGGTGAGCGGAAAATGTATTCAGAACATTTCAGTGCACAAAGCTGCCGAGAAGCTACTACAGACATTAGTGCATGGATAGACCTCTCTGTAGAGTTGTGTGTGTCCCTATGAATGTACACTTATTTACTGTCATTCGTTGGATCTGTAGCCGTGTAATATGTATGCGCACACACTTTCTTTCTTGGCCGGGTGTATTATTCGCGACTATATAATTAAATACACAGCAGTGACTATCTACAGGCAGACTTTCTTTTTTTTTTTTTTTACGTCCTAAAGGAAAATACGAATAATTAAAGAATATAATTACTAATAAAACAGTGAGTCTTGCTCAATGTTCTTTCTTAAGCAAAACCCTGATACGCTTCAGTCAAAACGTAACCGGAGTTCAGTGGGAGTTTTACTTGAGTGAATGGTGAATACGTGGTGATGGAGACTTCATATTAACACAAGTGGTGAGGGGGTGTGTACCTGAATCATACTTTCTGACATAAATCTTAATAATCATCAGAAGAAGTTATAAAGGGTAAAATGACATACCAGCTAAACTATTTTTTTTAAACACCATATTAAAAAAATTATCGCTCCCCCAAACAGTAGTTTTGTGCCTTTTAAGGCAAAATATATTATTGTTCATTTTCTTTTAAACCCTTTCGTAAGAATACATTCCACATAATGGATGCTATTTTACTGAAGCAAAAGGAAAATATTTAAAATATGTCAAAAACAGGTTGGCAAAATTTCCCATTGTGGATTGAAGTTACAGTTTACTATCCCTCAAACATGTTTGCGAAGGCAATCTTAAAATCGTAATTGGAGGTTTCTCGATGAGCAGATTTCTTCTCCTACGGTCTATGCGAGCAAAGTTAATCACCTCAAACATCAGCTAGGAAAATAACAATAGCTCCTTAATTCCATAAAGACCACCCGTTCCCCATAAACACTCTAAATGAGGAAGCGCTGAAGAAACGACCCTGAGACATCGCAACATTCTGGAAACGTGCACATAAAAAAAAAATCCTAAAATCTTAGCTTGAGGATTTGACATATAAAGCACCATGGAAACAAATATCAGATAACAGAATTATTGTATACTTAAAAAAAAAAACAAACAAAACAAACAAAACAAAAAGAAAACAAAAAAACAAAAAACAAACAAACAGACAAACAAACCCAACATCCAAAACCACCAGCTCACATTCAGTACCGAACGACCCTGTGCAAAGATTAGCTTAAAAGACATCCTCAGTGAACAAAAGAGTTTCTCTGGCTGGGGAGCTGGCAAAGGTAAAGGTATATTTGGGGCCTTGGCAGGCCTGGTACAATCCACAACAACTTTAGCATTTTTTTTTTCCCCTTTACATAGACACTCTCAGTAATATGTATATGGATACGTGAATAAATTACCAGCTCGACAATCACCCCTTCCCCCAGTGAAGAGAAAGAGGGAAAAGTCTGCGGCACCTGAACTGCTTAGGCAGCACTTTGCTACACTAAACCTAAAGGAGAGCATCGAGAGCGAGCGCTTGCTTAAATGAAGTCTGGAGAGACTTACATCAGGGCTACCCTTTTCAGGATTTATTATGCATCACGCTTATCTAATTAATGTTTATTAGCCAGTCCAAGCTCTGACATGGCGAAACTGTGCTTTCCTCCAACCTGATTTGTCTTTTTCCTCCTTTGAGTACAGTCAGTGGATTTTTTTTACATTATGAACTAAATAATACTTTAGGTATGTGCTATTGGATTTCTTACAACATACAACCAATTGCAAGTTGTAAATAATAAATAATTTCTTTTGTCAGCTGCAGCAGATGCCATTATTTTAATTTGCTTACACACAGGTATACAGAATGGGTCTCGAGGCTTCAAGAATTTAAATCACACGGATTTTATTATTTCCGATAGGTTTTTTGCGAAGGAGTTTTGTTTTTTAATTTTTGCGACAACTTCTTTTACTGACAACAGAGTGAAGAATATAGAGGGTAGGTGCTTCCAAGTGGTGTTATTATCTCTTCATCCCCAAAGAAACAAAGCAACCTTTTTTCTCATACTGATGATTAATTTTGAATTGCAGAAGTGAGAGTGAAAGCCAAGAACATCCGAGATTTCTCTCCTTCTCTCCCACACAGTGCAGAGCTGGGTATTCCATCTCTCATCCATAACCTTTCACTCCTTTCTCTTTCCTGCAGATCTGCTTGCATCTGTTTATTTATTACTTATTTTCAGATTTCCTCTCCCTCCCCTTATTCTTTCAGCATGACAAATATTCTGTTTACAAGAATTCAGATTTGCTATTGCTTTTTTATTCACACACACACGACATTTCCCACCCCTCTTTTTCTTCCTCTTTCCTGTCTTTCTAAGATCAGCTCTTTAAAGTGTTTGCGATAACATCTCCGAGCTGGAGATTATTTTTCATCGGGCCTATTGTGAGCAGTCGCCGGCTTATTGCACTGCTGCAGAGCCCAGTTCAGACTACACAAACGTAACAAATCAACAACTTGTCCTCTGCGGACTCACTGCGGGATCCAATTAGTGCCTAAACCTTTCGCACAAGTTTCCTAATTATTTTCAAGAGTTGCGGCTTTTATAGGCTTCCCTAAACTCATCAAGAAATCAATTCTTTTTAGGATTAAATGCTTCTTAAAATTAGTCGCAGCATTGCCTCCTTACAACCAATGGATCGATTCTGCGGGCAGCGGAGTCGCTAGCGTGGGTTATTGGGCGCAGCGAGCCCTGCCGCGAGCAGGCAGAGAGTGGAGGAGAGCTCCGTTTCAGAACACTAAATTTAAGTGCGTCCACACAGGTTTGGAGTTTGGGTGGGTTTTTTTGTTGGTGCTTTGTCCGTCCGCCCCCGCCCC
>VZRW01009576.1:1107-16669 GCA_013398125.1 Aegotheles bennettii
GGGGCAGAGAGGGCAGAGCCCGGCTGCTCCCACCCTCATCGACGCCTTCGCCTCCCCCCGTGTCTGTGCCCGGGGTGGCACACGATGCCCTCGGTGCAGCCTCTCGCCCACTGCCCCGTCCATCGGTGCCCCAGTCTCTGGTGTGGACGCTGATGGCATCTCCCAAAGATGGGTTTAAAATATTTATTGGCTTGGGAGGGGGTGGATGGGGACCTCGGCGGCTCCGGGATCGGGATCACCCGGGGACATCAGCTGATAACGAGTGCCTGAGGCCAGGTGGAGTTCCCACGGTGGGCTGGGGAGGAATGGGGT
Source organism: Aegotheles bennettii (assembly GCA_013398125.1). Classification (NCBI taxonomy): domain Eukaryota; kingdom Metazoa; phylum Chordata; class Aves; order Caprimulgiformes; family Aegothelidae; genus Aegotheles; species Aegotheles bennettii. The sequence continues at coordinate 1,420 of VZRW01009576.1, forward strand.
GCTGGGAATGGGGTGTGACCCTGCTGGGATGAGCGATGGGGCTGGGGTGCAGCTGAAGCGTGAGGGAATGGGAACAGATAGGGGTGAAATCAGAGGTGGGGAAGGGGCTGCACCCCGGGGTGCCCTGGAGGCTGGGGGAGGACGAAGCAAGCGGGACGCTGGTGGTGCCACCTTGTTCCCCCAAAGTGGGGGACACTGAGCCAGCAGCCCCAGCTCTGAGCCCCAGGACAGGTCTCAGGATGCGGGCAGGGAGCTGGCAGAGGTTGGGAAGAGGAAGGGCTCCACGCCACGCCAGCCTGCTCTTTGCCTCCGACCACAGTGAGGACTTTTCCCCTCCTTGGATGGACGCCGTCCAACGTCAGCGCAAGCCCCGACCTTCACACTCAGTCTGGTGAAACATTAAAAAGCTTTTCTGTCCCCCAAAAAACTGCTGGACAAGTGGGAAAGTGGCGCTCCGCAGCCAGCTGCTCCGGGGGGTGTGGGGGGGAGCTGGAGTTCCTCCCGCTGTTGTTTTTCCGGCAGGTGAACGTATCTCCGGTGTAAATCCGAAAGCAAACAGCAGAGGATCTGGGCTGGGGGTAGGGATCAGAGCTGCCAGGGCTTGTGCTCCCTCAGCCGGGGTTTTGCAACACCGGAGGGAGCGCAGAGCTCGGGCGAGGGCTCAGACAGGGCAGAGTTCACAGGCAAAATACTCTTAAGGTGGGGAAGGACAGAGCTGGAGGAGCTCCAGAGTTATCCGCACCGTGGGACCGAGCACTTGACATCTCTGCATCTCCCTTGCAGATTAATTAACGTCTAATCCTTGTTATTACAAGCAAGGAAACTGAGGCACAGGGGAGGAGAACAGCTTCGCCCACAGCTTCTCAAACCTCCCAGCCACAGGTTTGCAACTGCCCTCGCTTGCAGAGGGCACCAAGCAGCAGTTGCTGGGAAGGTTTTGAAGATTACACTTGTGGTTGTCCTCAGGTGGAGGTGCCACTTCACTCCCAGCCAGGCAGGGCACGGGCAGGTCTGCCAGCTCCCGCAGCCGTCAGCTCTGTCAAGGAGAGAGGGGCCCTGAGAGGCCTCTGCTTGGCCCCCATTCCAAAAAGGAATCTGAATTTTTTAACTGCTTGTGAAACTCGATGTCAAAGCCTCCGGCAAGGCCAGCGCTCGCTCTCCACAGGCAGCTCCAGGTCTTGGTCGTGCACGATGTCTCCTCTCTTGGTGACACCTTTGAGGACTCTCCTCACGCCTCCTCCAGTGTGCTCAGGACTGTGCATCCCCCTTCCCATCACCCTGCCCACGCAGGTTTTTCCTACCCCTCTGCTCGCTCTCACTGCTCTCCCCTGGGCTCCTCCTGCTTCTCCCCAGACTGGACAGTTTTCTAGCAGAGGCCTTACCAATATCCAGAATGATTTCCAATGTCTGGCTGGCAGCCCTCCTGTTTACGCATTCCACAGGGGTGTTTGCTTTCTTGTTGTTGCAACAACAAGACATTTCCACTCGCGTTACGCTTCGCCGCAGCCCCTGGCTCCCTTCAGAGAGGCTGCAGGAACCGCTCCGGCCAAAGGCTGGAGCTGCTCCCCCTGCCAGGACGGAAGCACTGAGCTCTGGCTCCAGGTCCCGCTTCCAGACCAAGCTTCAGGCTTTTCTCTGGCACATCCACTAGCCCAGATCTGACAAGTTCCCTCTTTGGGAACCCAAACCTCCTCCAGATGTGAGCCCCATGAGTGGTGGAGGTAGGGCAGCGCCTGTTCCGCTCACCCTGCCTCACCAGAGCAACACCGAGCACAGTGGGAAGGGGCCTGGGAGCCGGAGCGGGATCCCAGGAGCTGCAGAGTCAAATGTTCACTTTGTGTCCCAGCTCTGGGCAGGAAGAGGTGTAAGCACCAACTCCTGAGACAAACCAGGCCCCAAAGGGAACTGGGAACAGCCGGCAGCGATGGCCGGAGCGTAATGTTGGATCTGGCTCAGACTCCCTCCCGAGACCGAGGGCTGGGAGAGCCGGAGGGAACAGGAACACTGCCTGCCAGCTGTGGGAACCAAAGCAGCAAACACACAAGGCTAAACATGAGGAAAGAGACCTCTCCTTGGGGTGCCCACATGAGGAGGGACAGGCTGCTTTATCTAGTGACAGTGCATTTCCGTGGGACACGGGCAAAGATGGTTTTACACAAGAGCTTCCCTGATCTCAGTGTGCAGATACGCAGCTTCACAGCCGTTTTAATTTGTGCTGTTTCCTGTAATCCCTGGAAATCAGTAAACCAGAGCTCTTGCCTTCCCAGAAAGCCTCAAAGCTGACCAGTACCTGCTGCCACGGCCCAGGCAGGCACCGGATGCCCGCTGCAGGGCACCGCTCCAATATTGCTCCCCGGGAGGATGACACTGGTCTCTGCTTCCTCACCTTCCCAGTATTGTTTAGAAAAACATCTCTGTATTCCTCCTACGTGGCAGCTGCTCTTTCTGCCCTTTCCAGGTAGGGGAAAAGCCATCTCCTCTGCAGCTTCTGCTGCTGAAATACCCTCCCAGTGCACCTCTCGTTATCTCTGATCTTCCATGTTCCTTGAGATGAAGCTCATTCCTTCCCTGAGGGGGAATTTTTTTACCTTTCTGTTTTTTTTTCTCCCCCCCTGTAAGTCTTAAATTGGAAGGCGAAACACATGAGCTACCCCAGGAACCCAGCAAGCCTCTGGAGCTGCACAGAGCCCTGCTAATTTAGTTAAATCAATTAGATCTGTTGATACAGAGCTGCCGTGCCTTTGCTCTGCAGATACTTGTGTTCTCTCGCTGAGTTTAAGGTCTGCTGGACCCGTAAACATGTAAGAAGCTTCGTGGGATTAATGTGGTGATGATAACTTAAAAATTACTTAAAGTCTTTGTTTAAGCCTTGTCAGGCAATTGTGGGATTGAACCTCGACACCTTGGCTCCAGGAGAACATTTCAGCAGATCACAAGCAGCTTCTGTCGCAGCCTGCCTTCCCACACAGTATTCCCAAATCCCAGCTGCTCCCGGGTTTTAGCTTCCCCTCGGGAACGTCAGCTCTGTGAATGGAAATACTGAGGTGCAGAGACGTGAACTGACTTGTGATTTTTACAGCAAATGACAGATTTCAGGTTTGCTGAGCAGCGAGCTGGTGCTCAGCCCCTGCTGCGCTCCCTGCGCCGTCCGCGCTGCCGCGAGCCGAGCGCTCACCCTGCTCTGCTTCAGTTTCAGGGGCGCCTGTTGGACCCAAGAGCCACCATGAACGTGGGAACAGCACACAGCGAGGTGAACCCCAACACCCGTGTCATGAACAGCCGCGGCATCTGGTTGTCCTACGTCCTGGGAATTGGCCTGCTGCACGTCGTGCTCCTCAGCATCCCCTTCTTCAGCGTCCCCGTGGTCTGGACTCTCACCAACATCATCCACAACATGGTAAGAGAACAGCGTGGCTGGCTGGGCTTCCCCTGGCAATCTCTCAGCACTGGCTGCTCTTTTGAGGGCAATCTTGGGAGATTCTTGTTGAAACAATTCCTGCCTCTGTATTTCCAAAGGCGCGGGTAAGTTACTCAACCTTCACCCCTCAGACTGCACCTCTGCCTCTAGGCCATGCGTTTAAATCCAGGCTAGGTACTGATGAGACAGCAAACATCTGGTGAGGCTGCTCAGAGGGGACACTGAATTCACCTGCCTGCAGGGTAGGTCCCTTTGTCACACCCCCTTTAGCAGAGGAGTGGCTGTGACAGGCCACACCAGCTTCCACCTTTGGGACACAATCTGAATTGGCCTCAGAGTTAAAAAAACCCCAAGATTCAAACACAAACTTTGTTCTGCTTGAAGTAAAAGATGAGTACAGGCAGAGATTCTCCCCTTCTGAGGATCAGTACCTGATGGCAGGGTGTCAGGGCGCCGTGCTGGGGTGGGGAGGTGAACACAGGCACAGGGCCCTCAGGTTCCTGCGATAGCAGGAGCTGCTTCATTTGCCCTGATGAAGCTGCAGCCACACAGTGACTTCCTGTCGAGCAGGAGCAAAGCAGGTCCTGTTTAACTGCTGCTGCCATCCACCATGCGAGTCTTGGCACACCTGGGTCCTAGAGCTGAGGAGCAGCCACTCGCCCCCAGGCACAGGCAACAAAATACTTCAGAGACACAGCAATCAATTTTGTGTCTTTATTTTAAGTAATATCTCGGGCTGAGAATATTCTAGAGACAAAAATCCCCTACTTGAGGACCCTCATGCTCATGTTATTGACATGTCTAGCAGAGAAAGAAACCCCACAAACCCTCCACTGAGAGCTGCCTGCTTTTCATCCAGCTCCTTCCCCTTCACTGGCATCTTAAGCCATTCTGGGAGGAGGAAGGAGTTCAAAGTTCAGTGGCTGTGCTCAAGCCGTGGGATGCAGCCAGACGTTTGCTGTTTATCCATGACTTGTGCTCCTCCTCAGGAGGCTACCTCGTAATCAGAGCCGGGACAGACCCCCCCCTGCCTGCAGCCCCGCCGGCGCTTCTTTAGGACGGGTTCAGTGCTGCTCCTGCACGGCAGAGCGAGCCCACGCTAATCTCCTGATCCCAGAGATCCCAGCGCTGTAATCTTGCAACCACCTTCTTGGCTGACGCCCAGGGGCTGCAGGAGAGGCCTCACGTGTGAGCAGAGCCTGAGCAAGCTCCAGCCAGCAGCTTTCTCCCCCCTAGCTCACTGCTTTGCCAGCCACTGCGAGCTGGAGCGCGCTCTCGGCAGCACCGGCGCGTCCCTCTAGCGGAACCGCACGCCGGTGCACGCTCCCACGGCCCCACTGCTCTCGCTGGAGCCCAAAGTTTCCACGTGCCTCAACGCTGCGTTTATGTTCCCTACAGAGTATGTACATCTTCCTGCACACCGTGAAGGGAACTCCCTTTGAGACCCCGGACCAGGGGAAGGCTCGGCTGCTGACGCACTGGGAGCAGATGGATTATGGCGTGCAGTTCACGGCGTCGCGCAAGTTCCTCACCATCATGCCCATCGTCCTGTGAGTATCTGGGGGTACTGAGCTGCCTCACACACCATCACCCATCACTGCTGCTGCCGCGCGCGCCGGCCTGGGGAAAGTAAACATGAAGTGCTGTCATTCAGCTTCCCTCTCCCTCTGTTCCCCTCCTCTCCAGGTATTTTCTAACCAGCTTTTACACAAAGTATGACCGGATACACTTCATAATCAACACCATCTCCCTTATGAGCGTCCTGATCCCCAAACTGCCTCAGTTTCATGGAGTCCGGATCTTTGGGATCAACAAGTACTGAACCGCGTGGCTGGAGGGAATGGAAGAGGAGCAGGGGAGAGGAAGAAAGTTCCTTCTCCCCAGTCCTGCAGTCCTGTTTCCTCACCCCACGCACACTGGGATGTAACTTCACAGTGGCTGTTTAAACGCAGTATCCAATAGACACAAACTGCATGCTGGACCCTCATGCCCAATAAATCCAAACGAGCTCCAGAGTAGAGTTTAGTGCAGAGCAGGATGCGTGACGCTGGGTTTCTTCTATTCCAGTGTCATAAATAGGTGCAGATACACTGAGACTTCAAGGTACAACGAGGATGAATTCCAGGGAGGTTTTCACCTACCCCAGACATTGAATGATGAGAATAGGGATGAGGGGAAGAGCTTTTAGTGCTGGTACTATTGCTGTGGTAAATGCACTTTAAAATGTATTTCCCTTCCTGAAGCTGGGTTCTTTGAGCGAGATGTGGGGGGAATCCAGAGGGATACAGCCAAGCTTTCCCAAGCTCGATCATTTTGGGGTTTCAGTTCCAGTTTCGGGCGTGGGACGAGAATGACAGATTTTTATTTTGCAATCTTTTACACCACAGAGAAAGGAAGTTCTTTTACTAAAAGCAGCACAGGAAGGAATGACCTGCAGTCTGACAAAGCTTTCAGTTTTCGATGGTACCATTCGTGTGGTTCAGGGAAAAGGGCAACAGATCCATGATCACACCTGTGATTTTCAGCCCATACCAGAATGGGTCTGGGTAACTGCTCCCCACCCCAACGCTCTCCTTCTGGAGTACACTGAGCATTTGGAGGAAGGGCTGATCATGTCATGATCCACCACAGATGCCACTCGGCCCCTGGGCACACAGAGACTGTGTGAGCACAGCAGAAGCTGCGGGCTGACAGGCACAGGCTGAGCACGGGGCAGAGAGCTGCTCACTGCAGCAGGGAGTGACTCTAACTGGGATTTTCCCCCTCAGTCCAGCTCCTTGGTCTCCTACATCTGCATTCATGGGATTTGCCAGCGGACTCAGCTCAGGATCTGACTCGAGGCAAGCAAGCCTTTGGTTCCTGGCTGACCTGGAAGCCCATAGCTCAGCTCCACGCACAAGCGCTGCAGCAGCATCCCCCAAGCCCTCGGGTGAGCACCAGCAAGGGTGCAGGAGCTGCAGGAGCCCCCAGAAGGACGCAGGGGGTCACTGAGCACAGATTATTCCGTGTAGGAACAACATTGAGCCTTTTTCCCATAGCCACCACTTAAATAAAGCAGGTTTGCAGGTTTAGATTTCCTGGCTGAGATAACTTTCTGCTGTCCAAAGCAATCTGTTTTTCTTTCGGGTTGTGTGCCGGATGAAATGTGTTTTCCCTCACGCCTCCCCTCTGAGCTCATGGCAGCAGCCTGTATTTTTGTTGTCTTAGTGTTTATATTGTCTCACACTTGTGACAACGGTATAAACATTTTAAATACGCTGGGGTTTGGGTTTTTTTTGTTGTTCCTGCATCAGCCAATTCTAGCTTTAGAGGTCACAGTGGATAGTGTGGAGTTTGATGGTCTGAGCACAGGACGTGGATGGGGGAACTGCAGGGTTGTGTGTAAGATCTGGTACTACTCCATGCATCGTTTGGGGCAAGCTGCTCAGATTTAACATCAGTGGAGAGGGGAAAAGCCCTCAGTGTACCTCAGAGGGCTGCTGGAACGCATAGAGAATCGTTAATGTTCAAAAAGTGAAAATGTTTTAGGTGAAAAGGATGTTTTCAAGGAGGTAGAAAGAGGAGGGAGCCTGGCTCGGTGCCCACGAGGCAGTTTGAGAGATGTGTGATTTACCTGATGGGGGGGTTAAACCTTTTAACCTCCACGATGTAAGGATGGCTGCTTTAGTTCAGGTACTCCACACCCTAAAGCTCATTGACTCTTTAAGCTACCAGACAATGACTTTTGGAAAAAAAAAAAACAAATATTGTTTTAAAAATAGAGATATTTCAATCAGCTACGTACCTTTGGAATGGCTAAAAAAGAATCGATGCTCACAGAAAGGCTGCTGCCCTCGGAGCAGAACTGGAGCTAACCTGGACTCACACAGTTAATCCAACCAAAGGAAACAAATTAAAAATGGAGAAATATGGAAAGAAGTGGGAGTTGAAGGTTTTGTGTTAATTACGCAGTGTGTTAACTATCTACGTAAGAGTAATAATTACTTGAGCAATTCTACATCTGATAGCATCTTCCTTAAGATCTTAAGAGTAGGCATGAGAATTAATCAAAAATAGAAGAAACCATAAATTAATTGTAATTAAAGCAGAGTCACAGTTGCTACTTGTGAGGTGCACTGGAGGTAGTTCTGTGTGAAGGAGTTTTGGGCGCTGCTGGTCGAGCCACCCTCACACACCAGTCAGTGTTGAGGGTTCCCAACTGATATCCCACTGGGAAACCAGCACTGCAGTGGTGTGGGGGTAACGGACCCAGCTCTGGGTCTCCTGGACTGAAACAGAGTCAGTTGTGTTGGTTGTGTTCACGCAGGAGCGAGTTCATCTCACGCAGACACAAGAGCAACACCAGAACACCAAAGCTCTCCTAGGATAACTGGTTTCTGAGCAAAGGGTGACTGGGACGGCGTGGGCAGGACGAGGGGCTTGCAGAGATAACACAGCAGTGGGCCAGGGGTGAAGCCTACCTTTCACGTGGAGAACCAGAACCGAGCACAAGGACTGTCTGTTCATTCCTTTAGATGGCAGAATTTTCTCCAGGTACCTGTGTGAGGGAGATAATGGAGCGTTACTGATTTGAAATGGAATTCTGATCACATTGCACTTGACAGATTCTCCTCTCAAATGCATCCTGGCTTCCTGCACAGCTGGAGAATGAAAGGTGGGCTCTGTCCTGGGCAAAGCAGCAGTTACTGGAGAAGTAGGTACTTAAAACGCTTTGCTGTTCTGTTCTGCCATGAATGCTGAAGGAGAAAAGCTTTTGGAAAACCACTACTTGAACTGGCAGGAGGGTCCCTCTGCCCCACCTCATCCTGGGCAAAGCCTCCTCGAAGCCACCGCCAGGCCCACGCATGCTCACACCGTGTGGCAGTCACTGTGCCAGGAGAGCCAGAAAACACTCATGTACCAACAGCTCGATGCTTCAGGGTCCTGCCTGAGGCTGCATTTAACACAGCAGGTGGGATGTCAGGCAGTCAGCAGGAAAAAGCCTTTAATAATGAAAAAAAAAACCCCTGAGATCTAGGGCTGCTCAATTCCCGAGTACTTTTATTTTAATCAGTTTAATTTTTTGTTTTAATAGAAGCATGGTACTGGCCCTTGAGAAGGGGACAGAGCTGGTTCCCATTCTAACACATCCTGATTTCTCCTTGTGACTTGTGTTGCTCTGTCATCACCTGTGCTATCTTTTAAGCATGTGAGTGTTTGTGTACCCACCTCCTCCTCGGATCCATTGAAGTGAGCTGAAGTAGTTGGGTTTTCTTTCTTTTTTTTTTTTTTTTAATGGAACATTGACATTGTACAGTTTTAAGGGTTTTCCAGCAGCCCTTCTTTTTGCTGTGTATACAGAAGTCTCACACAGAGAACTTTCTAAAATAAAGTGTGAATATTTTTATTACTCCTTTGTACAGTATTCTAAGAGGAACTAATAAAGTAAGTATTCATGTAAAAACTTGGGTTCAGTTCCTTGAATTTCTACACAGACAGACTTGATTTGTCCACAGTCAGTGTGAAACCACTCAGATCCACTCAGGCCAATACCACATCTCTTGGAGAAGAATTGTGCAAGCAACGGGCTTTTCTGTGCCCTAAATGAGCAAATGCTTCCGGATCTCTGAACGGGAAGGCAGCAGAGGGCGTTTCCCAAGCCCCGCTGCTTTAAAGAGGCCCCAGCATTCCAGAAGCATAAGCTCTGCAGCAGATGAGGAGCCCTTCACTCCACGAACAGGCAAGTCCATTTTTTAAGATCTTCTGGTACAGGAGAGGGGTGGAGCAAACTGTGAAATGTCCTGGTTTTAGTTTCTCTTTCTCTTTGAAGAGTCCCCAGGGAAGAAGTCCTGTAGGTGCTACCGGAGCGATCCCACATTAATCCCACCAGACTCTTTGCCCTCCCTGGTCACACACTGTGCTTTGTGACGTGACATTCTGCCTTGGTGCCCAGAGGGGACACGTCGAGAGGGGACACCTTTCCTGCTCAGTAAGTACTGAAAGCTTTTTCATTTGTAGATCACCACATCTTATGCCAATACTGGCTGGAGCAAGGAGCAGAGCTTACACTTGGGAGTGAAAGGAAGCTGCAGCAGGGTGGTTCTGTTTCCACCTCTCCGACAGCAGCCCCCCTTCTGCAGGGGTACAGGGTATACCCAAGTTGGGATGAGTTTTGGGATGATTTTTTGACATTTTGGGATGATTTGCCATAGAACAAGCACTCCTACTCCCCCCCACCCGGCATTAACCACTCAGTACTCTCACTTCCTTGCAGTAAGGGTCTGATGAAATCATTTTTCCAATGCTCCATTTTGTAACAATGCTGAACCGTTCCTCCTGCCAGGCAGATGCACAGAGAAAACACCACAGCAGTCAAACACAGCAAGAACTGGCTTAGGCTTTTTCCTTTCTAAACTTACACCAGGGCAACATCTTAATTAAAGATTAAAGCATCTAAGACCACGGTAGGTCCTGGGTTAAGCAGCAGTGTCTAGATTAGTAATGAAAATTATGGTATATACAGCAAAATACCTTAATTGAAGGCAGCAATCAGTGCCCTCTGACACCGCTGTGACCTCAGGCTGCCCAATGAGCAGGAGCTCATCAGCAAAGGGGAGGAGTCCAGACAAACCTCATTAGCAAGGCACAGCTCATCCTCCTGCCTCTCCATATGCCCTCCATACAGCCCTGCGAGGTGTGTGTCCCTGGACCAGGATGGGCTTTGAGTTACTACAGGTTTCAAAAAGTCCTTAATAATGGATGTATTGTTACAGCCTTCTGCTCATCCTTCACGTCAGTTTAACTTGTCTTGCCTCCTTCCTCAGGCACAAGCACTCTCTGCTTTGGTTCAAAGCTCACCCAGCCACAGAATGTTTAAGAGAGTCACCCAGTCCATAGTGAATCAGCTGGATCCAAGCGGAGACCTGGTCCCCGTGCACAGCATCTCGGACCACGAGCACTTCAGACCTCTCTGTCTTGTGAGGAGGAAAAGAAAAACCATATTCAACCCTTCTCCTTCCTACAAACAGACGTGGTACCGCCTCGAGGATGTGCTGCTGCCTGCACAAAGCACAGGTAAAGTCACCAATCTTAAGTTCCCAATTTCCATAGACAAAAACATTTGAATCATTTGTGCCTGAACTCTAAAACTTGTGTGCAAGAGTTACAACACCGAGTATGTGTCACACCTTGTAATTCCTGTGTATCAATGCATTGAATTCCTGCAGAGCCCCTCCTTACCAGGGAAAGCAGTCAAGCCTTGAAGCAGTTTACAGTCAAAGAAAGCACCACCGACAGAGTTGATGGGAGTCTCAGCCTTTGCATGGATGCTGTAAGCACGGAGGTGAAAGGAGCTGCCTCCTTGTCCAAGGGGTGGACCATCAAGCTGGAGAAGAGCCACGTACCAGTACCTAAACTTGAGGTACTGAACAAAGAAAGGTAAGGCAGGCACCAAGGGAGAACACACCCTCTGGTCACCCTCTACTCCACACTGGGTCACACAAGGGGATTGCAACAGCCAAAACCCAAGGTGAATACCCCAGAGACATCGTGGTAATTACCTGCACTCGTGTCACGTGGGAGGATGCAGGTGTGAGGCCTCTGGCTCAGAGCAGACCATGGAACTTCTGTCACAGCTCTCAGAGAAGCAGATGCCTTCAGCCAGGCTATCACATCCTTCTTCTCCCTTAGAAAAATGAACATGAATCACTCCTTCATTCAACAACTGTGCAAAACAAACCAGGATCTGTACGTGGTCCATGAAACAATAGAAGCCTCGGAGGGGACGAGCTATGAGGAGTCCACCAGGGCAGAGGGGAGCTTCATGGCCCAGCTTTATGCCAAGTTCTGTGCAAAGGTCTGATTTCCCCCCAGCCCCAGGACTGGGCCCTCCCCAGCACCCAAGCACCATCCCAGCATCGTGGCAATTTGTTTTTTCCCTTGAGCAGGGCAGCAGAGAGAACAAACGAAGTATAACGATACCCCAGGGCTGCACCCTGGCCTTCAGGGCCATCCAGCTGAACATCACGGACCAGTCGTGGGGTGAGTAACTTTGGGAAACCACCAGCTCCTTCGTTCAGGAAGCAACACCCAAGAGGGAGGAGGTGTTCTGAGCATCACCCACAGCCTCAGGCCACCCTCCACTCATGGACAAGGACACAAACACGGTGTGAGTGACAGAAACCTCCTGGGAAGAGGCCGTATGTGAGTTAAGAGCTACTTGGGAATGAGATGCAGTTTTGGGAGGGGGTTGGTAAGAGGAAATGAAAGAGGTACTGGAAGTCTCAGCTCTGAGGAACTGCAGAGCTCCTGCTGAAAAGCAGCACAGAGGGCAGAGGTTAGTTTTATTTTCTTTTCCTACTCAGAAGGAGGGAGCCAGGGAGAAGGCAGGATGGCTGACCCTTCAGGGGGACACTGGAGTAAGGGATGGTTATGCTGGGTAGGGAAAGGACTGAGAGCCACAAAAGCTGCCACAGGATTTGAGAGCCCACACTTTGCTTCCTTCCCCTCCATTCCACGCTTCCCACCCCAGCACAGATCTTGCTGAGTATACATTTTAATTAGCTCTTGTTTAAACACACTGATGGCCAGTACAGACCCTGACATAAGGCACCTGGCAGTAGGGAACAGAAGTGGATGGATAATGAGTTTTAAATGACTGGACAGGGGATGGGTGTGCCAGAGAATAGCACAAACACCAGCCTGCCCTTCGAGTAGCACGGGAGATGCCAGGCCTGGGACACCACCATCCTCAGCCCTAAAAATAACCCTGGTAAAGAAAATAAAATGCCACTCCAGCTGTAAGCTTCTCTCTAAATCAGCATTGCCCTTCTGATCCCGTTGCAGATCTTCAGTATTTCCCAGAAAGCACCAGATCCCTGTTCCTCTCTGATGGTGAGCAATGTGTTTTACTGCTTCCACTTGGACCCTACGGTAAAGACGGGAGCTCGGGATGGAGAGACCACCCGAGGCCACCAGAAAACACCTGAGACAGCATCTGTGCAGCTCAAAACCACCTATTGCTTTCGAAAATATTCACAGAAATGGTTCAAAACCTAAATTTAGGGAACTTTACATTGGGCTGCCTCGTTTACAAGTGACATTTTGACTCTCTCTGGTTTCCAGGTCTCTCCCAAGGACAACTGGGAGCACTGGAGGCAGAAGTGAAAAAGAATTGTCAGATTCTTTCCGCCTTGTCCTCGCATCTGTCAACCGTGTTTCTGCAAGCCCTCAAAGTTGTGATGAGAGACAGGAACCTCTTCCAAGAGCTGAACCAGAAAGTAAGCTAAGTTCTTCCTCCCACCCAGATTTCCAGAGACCCACATGAGCGCAGCTCCTGCCCCAGGAGCCCTCTTCTGTGCCACAACTCCAGCCAAAACTCAGGTCTCCACCACCACACAGGGGAGGAAGGTGCTCAGGACAAAGCAGGCTGCCAAAATACACCCTGAACATACCCTAACATTGACCTGAGGGCATCAAACCATTCCAACTCCATATCCTGCCTTTAACTGGAGCCAGGGTGAATGCCGAAGCCTCAATTACAGCCTCAGAAATAGCTTAGGGAATCCCAGGTCACCTCTGGGAGGGACCACCACCAGCCTCTTCCCTTAAATCCTGACTTTTTTCCTCTCTTTCCCCCCAGATGGAAGCAGTTCTCGACGAACCCAACAGCTGTGAGCTGCACATGGGAAGCCTGGAGTTAAAAGGCCTGCTGAGCACCTTAGAGAATACTTCAGAGCATCATCTCCTCGAGCTGGCAGGGGCAATCACCTACACCCTGGATGCATTGGATGGTAAGGCTTGCCAACCATTTCCTAGGGAATTCCCATAGCACCAGGATATATTAATGGTACCCTGACAGAATACAGAGGATTTATATAAAATCATTTCTTAGGATGGTGGGAACACGGGTGGGTTATGCTGAACCACAGACCTGTCCATCACAGCTGCTCAGGGAGCCACAGGGCAGCCACACTAATCATTTAATTAGTTTAAAACTTCTGAAGAGCCATTGACAGAACAGCCATTCCCCAGTCACCCCTCACCAGTTGTAGCCAAAACACTGCTTTGGGGTTCTTTTGTTTGGTCCAAACCTGGTTTAATTCTGCAGAGCTCATGGAGGATCAGCTGCTGCTCTTGCTGGAGTCCTTGGAAGAGAGGATCGTGTCCCAGCAGCTTAAGCTGGTAAGAGAGCACACACATCTGACCCAAAACAAGGGGGTTTATGTCAAGTAAAGCTGATGATGACATAGGCAGGGGCATCCCAGCTCACACTGGGAAGAAGGGAAGGAATGATTGCTTCAAACTTGGCAGGGATCAAAATACCTGGAGAGAAATCACCCCAAAACATCACAACCTAACATTTTCAATCAGTTTTGCTGACAATAAACATTCATTTGGACACAGCTGACCACCTTGAAATGGTGGTCAGAATTTTCTGGCTTCTTTGGCTTCAGATTAAAAACAAAAACAACACAAAAACACACCACAATTTTCATTTTTTGGCCATAACGAATTCACGAGAACCTGAGAACTGAATACAAGAGTGTGAGTCCTTCAGGGTGAGAAGCCCCTTATACAAATGTGGATTATTTTATAAGATGGTAAAGCACCCAATGAGTCCAAGAGATCATTATTCACTTGACTCCCACAGATGAGAGCATTAAAAACACTGATTTTGCTTTTTTTTGTTGCTATGAAGGTCAAGAGCATCTTGCAACACAACATAGAGCACAGGAAGGGGCCTTTCAGCCTGGACATCAGCTGGCTCTGCTTCACACAGGAGAAGGAAGAAAAATTAACGATGATGATGGTTGAGATGAGCGGGGTGAGGCTCCAGAAAGACGGCTCTGCCACCTGCATGGGAGAAGCCTTCTCAGCTGTAGCAGCCCTGTATGTGTCCCTCTATGTCCTCGATGTGCTGAGTAGCTCAGAATAGGTCACACACGGCTGGGATGGCTTCAAGGAACTGCTCGACCCCACATTTAGACATCTCTTACTGCAAAGCTGATTCTCTCCCCAACCTTTCCCCCAACCTGTCCTCACAAATGCTTTGAAATGAGTGGGAAAAGCAGAGTTAAGGCAAGGAAACTCCTTATAGAACCCACAGGGATGTAGGTTGCCAACTGAAAAACCCGCTAGCCCAAAGAACCCCAAGCTGTGCTTCGCGTGATCCCGATTTTCCTGCAGAACAGCAATCGGGGGAATCAATCAGCAGTAATTACCTGGCCCTGGGCACGCTGTGACTGAGGGGTGGCTTGGCCCTGGGCTGGGGGATCTCGGGGTGCTTTAACACCCCCCACCCAGCAACCCAGCACCCCCCCACCTGCACGGAGTACACAATAACGCTTCGAAACGGCCTCACAAACGCTTTGGCTACCGGTTTATAAATAAAGAGCACGGTTTCTTACCGGCTGATGGAGGCTCTGAAGGGAGGGCTTCACCCGCGGGTTTTCCCTCACACAGCAGCGGCCCCTGAGGCCCGGGACTGCCTCAGCCAAGGGCCTCGCCGCTCGCCCAGGCGCTCACCGGTGGCTCTGCAAGGGGCCTGGCCGAGCGGGGAGGGGAGGGGAGCCTGGACCGGCCCCGAGCCCCTCACGGGGGTGTGGGGGGGGCAGCGGCGGGGCCTCACGCTTCGCCTCAGCGCGGCAGGCGAGGGGCGGCTGCGCATGCGCCGCAAAACGGGCGGGAACGGCCGAGAAACAGCCGAGCGCCTGACGGAGACAGCCGAGAGAGCGGCGGAAACAGCCGAGCGCCTGACGGAGACAGCCGAGAGAGCGGCGGAAATAGCCGAGCGCCCGACGGAGACAGCCGAGAGAGCGGCGGAAATAGCCGAGCGCCCGACGGAGACAGCCG
>VZRW01009576.1:21347-39433 GCA_013398125.1 Aegotheles bennettii
TGGGCTCCTCCTCTGGGGAAATCCGGGAATCTCCCACTGCGCCAGGGCTGAGCCAGGGGTCAAGCACGGGGCTGTCCCAGGTGACAGCGGCAGCTTCTCCCCATCTGGGGCCACCCCAGGGGTCTCTGGGCCAGACCGATGACCCAGGGTGGGGAGGGGGGGACCCCATCACTGGGAGGGCTGGATCCAACACTGGGGACATCCCGGGAGCACACGAGGGTCCGGGTCAGGCCTGCAGGGAGGAAAGGCCACGAGGCAGAACCGCAGCGGGGCGGGTGCCCAGGACAGCCCCAGGACAGCCTGGGGTGGGGGGGGGTTGTGCTCTGACACCCACGAGGTTTCGGCTCTGGCCACCACTTCCTTCCTTGGAAAGCTGACGGGGGCTTCGGGCCCCACCAGGCGCTGATTCACGTCCCCCCCACCCCGATTCCTGAAAGCACCGAGCTGCTGAGGCGGCAGCTCCGGGGAGCGGGGCAATCCCACGGGCACCCAGCAGCACCACGCTGAGCCCCTTGGGGGGACCCTGATATCCCCCAGCTCCAGGGGGGGACAAAGGCAGAGCCGGGCGTGGGGTTTCTCCTTGGAAATCCCATGGATGGGCTCTGCTGTCCAGGTCCTCTCCCCCAGCCCAAGGGGTCGGGTCCTGGGCTGGGGTCACCGTTCTGTTTCAGAGTCCTGGGCTGGGTCAGGGCACTGCTCACCAGGGTCCCCAGGGGCTCCTGCCCCCATCCCCGACCCCGCGGGAGGACGGTGACAGCACCCAGACCTGGGCAGGGGGTGGGTGGCACAGGGTGAGACCCCCCCCCATGGCACAGCCTCGCCCCAGGGTCACCCCCCAGAGGCTGCGGGTGCCTCCCGTGCCGTGGCCGTCCCGTGCCGGGCAGGATCTGGCCCAGCTGGCCCCAGCCCAGCGGCTCTCCCAGGAAGGGCTTGCGGGAACCGGCACGAGCCAAAATTCCCCCGTCAGCGCATCGGGACAGGGAGCAGCGGCCCCGCGCCCGGGGCTGCCCTGGAGCCGCTTCCCCGAAGGGGCGGGTGGGGATGGCCCCGAGCCGGGGGGGGGTCTCGGCACGGCCAAGCGCCCGGTGCTGCCCCCCTGGCCCCACGGAACCCAACAGGGCAGGACCCAGCCCCAGGGCGTGGAGCCAGGGCACCGCATGCCCAGGGAGGTGCTGGGATGGGGTCTCACCTCGGCCGGTCCCAGCTGTGTGACCACAGCACCGGTGCCCGCCCCGATGCCAGGGTGAGGGGCTCCGTGCTGCTGGCACCCACCTGGGCTGGGGGTAGCAGTGAGAAAAGCCACCGTCCCCCCCTCCCGGTCACCTGGCAATGACCCCGTGGCACCAGCAGGTTAATGAGTCACCGAGCCACCGGCAGCACCGGCCCAGCGCCCGCCCCGGTGCCAGGGCTCTGCCAGGTGCCCGCCGCCACACCGAGGGGCACCACTGCCCACCGGCCCCGGGAAAGCCCCGGCAGCAGCGAGGTGTGGGCAGCGGCCGGAGCACCCGGCTCCCGGGATTTGCATGTGGGTGATTAAGACAATGAAGCAATCGACACTGTTGCCACATCCGTGTGAATCCCCGGGCCCCGCTATAAATGCCCCGATCGATGAGGCCGCGCAGAGCCGGGGCAGGAACGAGCTGTGCCGGGGCAGCCACGAGCCGGGAGGAGGAGACGAGAAACCGGGCACCATGTGCTGCCTCACCCGTGAGTATATGCACCCGCAGCACCCACTGCACCCACTGCATCCACTGTATCCACAGCACCCACAGCATCCACTGCACCCACTGCACCCATAAAACCCACTCTACCTGCTGCACCCACCTGCTGCTCCCGAGCCCCCGCACCGCTCGCTGCACCTGCACACCCCGAGCCCCCACCCACTGCCTTGTGGGGTGCAGAGCACACCCGGTCCCTCTCCCCTCTCAGGGGGGTCCCTGCCCCTTCCCCAGCCTGTGGATCCATCCCTGGGGGGGGGTGGATGTCTGGGTGCTGGTCCGGGGGTCCCGGGTGGCCGCTGAGCCGCTGTCCCCGCAGGCATGCTGGCACTGCTGGGCGCGCTGCTGTGGGTGCCGTGGCGGGCGCTGGACGGGGCACCACTGCCCGAACTCTCGGGGGACCAGGACTTCCAGCTCTTCCTGCACAAGAACCTGGAGTTCACCCGCAAGATCAAGGGGGACGTGGCCGCGCTGCAGCGCGTGGTGGTGAGTCCGGGTGCTGCGGTGGGTGGGGGGACGGTGGCCACAGGCGCTGCGGGGTCACAGATAAGGTGACCTTCCCCTCCCTGGCCTTATCAGCACCATGAGGCTGGGAGTCAGTGCTGCCCAGCCCCGGGGTCCTGGGGCACCCATGGGGTCTGTGACCCTTGGGGACATGTGGGGACCTCCCTGGGGACACACTGGTTGGGGTGCCACCGTTTGCTCTGTCCCATTCCAATCCCAGCGGGCGGCCAGTCCACCCCATGCCCTCCCCCATCCCGGTGGTTCCACAGCCCAGGGATGGGGTGCTGGGCTGCCCTGGTCACCCTGACGCCGTCCCCTTGGTGTGCAGTGTGACACCTTCCAGCTGTGCGAGGAGGAAGAGCTGCTGCTGGTGCGGCAGGACCTGGGCATTGCGCAGGCGCCGCTGGAGCAGTGCCACGGCCGCACCTTCCAGGCGGTGAGTGCCACCAGCCCACCCCTGGCACGAGCTGGCCGGTCTCAGCCCCGTGGCTTGCCGGCCGTGCTGTGCTGAGCCCCCTGACCGTGCCAAGCCCCCTGACCGTGCCGTGCCCACCGCAGGAGGGCTGCTTCAGCCAGATCTGCGCTGGGCTCCGCGCCTACCACAGCTCCCTCGCCGCCGTCCTGGAGCTGCTGCCCGGGCACGCCGGGCTGGTGGAGACCCTGCAGCTGGATGCTGCCAACCTCTCCTCCAACATCCAGCAGCAGGTGAGGGGCAGCGGGGTCGGCACGCATGGGGTCTGTCACACTGCCGGGATGCCACCGAGCTCCGGGGGCATCTCTGGGTCCAGGGCTGACACTGAACCCTTTGCCCCATCACAGATGGAGGACCTGGGCCTGGCCACGGTGACGTTTCCCGCTGAGGACCGTGGTCCCCCCCCTGCCTTCTCCTCCCACTTCCACCACCAAGTCGGCGGCTTCTTCATCCTGGCCAACTTCCAGCGGTTCCTGGAGACAGCATACCGGGCGCTGCGGCACCTCGCCCGCCTCTGACCCCTGGCCCCACACCCTATTTATTGATGTCCCAGCCCAAGCACCTTTCCACTTATTTAATATTTATCGCTATTTAATATTTATAGGGAGGGGGAGGCCCCCTGTGCCCACCGGTCCCCGAGCAGGGCGGCCGGCACTGCGGTGCCATCCGTGCACGGGTACCTGTGCGCAGCATCACCCTTGTTTAATATTTAAACAAAAGCGTATCTCTGCTACGAGGTTCAGAGCTGGGCTGAGCCCCCACAGCCCCGCTGCTGCAAGCACCCTGCGTGCCTCAGTTTCCCCACGGCCTGGGTGTCCTGCAGCATCCCACCTGGCTAAGGGGAATCCACCTCTGGATGAGGATGCTTCAGGGCAGCATCTCCCTGCCCGGGCTGCAGCCTGCAGGGACAGACCCGAGGGGTGTTATTTCTATTAGGCATAGTTACATTAATTAATATTTATTAGCCATTAGGGAGGAGAGGACGCAGGTGCCGGAGGGATGCAGCAGCCTCCTAGGATGAGGTTTTTCCTTTGGGAGCTGCATCCCTGCTCCGCCAGCATCCGTCCCCCTTCCCTCCTAACCTCGATGTATTTATTGCAGTTTAAGTTATTTGTACCCACCCGTGGCCGCCCCGTGGCCAGCACAGCCCCTGCTCTCGTGGCTGTGCTGTGGTTGGTGCCGGGGATCCCACAGCCGTTCCGTACTGTATTTATTGCTGCAGCTGGATGAGCCCCAGAGAAACACCGGCTGCTTTTTTATATGTGATAGATGTGGAAATAAATAAACTCTGTTTTTGCTCCGGCATCCGGACTGTCCGACTTTTCCTGCCGGCTCCCACCTGCACGGGGGGACACTGGGTGGCTGGAGGGGACACGGGGACGAGGAGATGGGGCACGAGGGGACGGCTTCATCTCCACCTCAGTCACCAGTGTTGGCTCAGTGGTGCCCAGTCTTGATGGAAACCAGCACCGCCAGCCCCTCTCACGTGGCACAAACCCCCAAAAGGCTGGGAAGCCCCCGTGGGGGGGGCCAGCAGCTTCCTCCCCACCCCCGGCAGCGCGGTTTGGGCAAGAGCCGATTCCTAGAAAGCGCCGGAGCTCGAAGGCGCCGTCAGCACCCAGCCCAGGGGAGGGCCTGGGGAGCACCCACAGCACCAGCACCATGCTGGGACCCCCCAGCAGCCAGTGAGGGGCTCACACCCCCCCCCGACAGCACAGAGCAGCCCCATCCCACACCGCTCGGTGTGATGAGCGCTCAGGGCTCTGCGGCGGCGGAGCCGGCCTGGGTGTTGTGCCCTCACCACGGGCCCAGGGTTGGTGGCAGTGGGGGACACATGGCTATTCCCAGTTTGATGCTCCGCCCAGGGAATCTGCCCCAGAGCTGCCCGGGGATATGCCCAGAGCCCTCCCGGAGCCGCTACGATGGGATGGGACCCCCCAGCCATGGGAAAGGCGAAGTGGAGGGACAAAGGGACGTGCCCAAGAGAAGCTGCAGAGCCAGGAGACCCCCACTGGCATCACCTCCCATCCCAGCGAGCCCTGTGGCCATCCCACAGCCTCTTCCCATGGCATTCAGCCACAGTGGGCTGTCCCTGTGCTCCCACTCACACCAGCCTCATTTCCTCTCCCAGTCCCACACTCACTCCCGTGCCGCACTCAGCCTGTCTGCGGCCGAGCCAAGCTCCAGGGGGTGCCAGGGGGTCCCTGTTCCTGCCTCCCCCACCCTGGCACAGGGCAAGCACGAGGCCAGAGCCCCACTGCCTTGTCCCGGACCATCGCAGCTCCCGGGAGAGCGCAGGCAAGAGCCACTGCTCCTTCCTGCCCTGGCTTATCTGTGCTTACAGGAAACCCCTTCTCCCGGCTCCAGCCCTTTCCTGGAAGGTGACGCGCCGGGCGCCGGGCCCGTGGCTGGCAAATATTGACAGAGTTGGGAAGGCCAAGAGCGCCGGGTCCTGCTCTTTGCTCCGGGCTAACGGTAAAGAGCCGCCCCTGGGCGAGCAGCGGCTGCCCCTGGTGCAGGGCAGGGCTGGGTCAGGGGGTCTCTCCCTCCAGCAAAGGTGATGCCAGCCAAGAACTGGGATCACAGAATCATTCTGGTTGGAAGGGACCTCCAGGGTCATCAAGTCCAACCTTTATCCCATCATATTCCTGACCATCAGACCATCAGACCATGGCCTCAAGTGCCTCATCAACCCATTTTTTGAACACCCCCAGGGACGGTGACTCCACCACCTCCCTGGGCAGCCCATTCCAGTGCCAACCTGGGATCAATGTGGGAGCAGGCAGGGAGCAGGCCAACCCCCAGTCACCATCCCACTGCCTCTTCCTCAGCCAGCACTGACTCAAACTCTGCAGCACCACCAAGCATTCACCCTTTGGAGCCCCCCAAATCAGGGGCTGAGCCCCCCAGATCCGGGCAAGATCATCTGGTTCCCATTGGCAGGGGGATGGGGAAGGTGCAGCCCCAGGATGGGGCAGGGAGCAGCCCCCAAGCTGCAGCCCCCCCAAGGCTGGTGCCCGGTGACCCCCAGCTCTGCTTCTCCCTTTCTCGTGACTCAAGCAGAAAACGGCAGCGAAAGGAGCAGAGGTGAAGCTGCCCCGGCCCTGCCACCCCTCAGGGTCAGGGGTTTGTGACCGGTACCAGTGGATTCACCCCCGGAGCAGCTGATGGTGGTGGGGCAGCCCCACAGAGGAGCCTCCCCCCATGTGAGGCCGGCGCAGTGCTGGCGAGGCCACGGTTACTCAGTGAGTGGGTGAACCCACGCTCACGTGGAGGAAGTCCCAGCAAGGATTTACTCAGCCCCACTTCACCCAGCCCCACATCTCCCCCAGGGAGCACTGTGGGCAGCCGACTGCCCTCCACGGGCAACCACCACCCTCCACAGGCAGCCCACCTCCATCCACAGGCAACTACCACCCTCCACGGGCAACCCACCACCCTCCACAGGCAACCCACCACCCTCCTGGTTTCTCCAGGCTGGGCACAGATGGAGCAGGATCTCCCTCCCTTGCCCTTGCTCTCCCATCACCACCAGGGAGCTTGTCCCGAGATGAGGTTTTGGGGAGCCCCAGGGCTGCACTCAGGGAACCAGAGAGAAACAAAGCAAAGCCTGGTTCTACAAAAGGAATGAATTCATTCTAGAAAAAAAGAAGCAGGGGGTGTCTCAGTCCCTGGCAGCCCAGCGCAGGGCAGCGAGGGGAGGGGAGCAGCCCCGTGGTGGTGCAGAGGCTGTCCCTGGTGTCCTGGTCCCAGCATTCAGGTCCTCCCGGGTGTCCTGGTGGTGGCCCTCAGCCCTGTCCCGGTGCAGCAGGAGGGAGGTGGCGCTCACAGCGCAGCAATGGCCTTGGCAGCGACACGGCGGCCCAGGGGCAGGCTGAGATCCGTGATGGCCAGGACGATTTTAGGACTGGACATGGTGGACACTTTCACCAGCTCCGAAACCTGCCCAGAGAGAGGAGGAACGGACACAGCTGTGGCATAGCAGAGCCTGCCCTGTCCCAGGGGAGCACCCTGCGGCCAGGGAAGAGCTCACGGCCACAGCACCCACCATGGTGAAGGGCATGAACTGGAGGATGCTGCCACGGCTGCCCTGCTCCAGGCAGTCCACGCACTCCTCCATGAACCACTGGACAAACTGGGTGTGGGTGCCGGCTGTCTTGGCCCCCAGGATGGAGGAGATGAGCAGGAAGAGGTTTGCTGTGGAGACAGGGGAATATCAAAAGCCAGGTCAGGTCAGGGAGGCTGGGGGTGGCCCGAGCTTCCCGCACAGGGGACAGGACCCCACCAGGGTCTCAGCCTGGTCAGGTCTCATGCTGTTACCTAGCACCCTGTTGAGTGGGTCCCTCATGCTGATGGTATGGAGCTGGGAGGCAGAGAGCGAGCTGCTCATGGAGCGATCTGTGGGGGAGGAGAACAGGCATCAGGCTCGTGGCCCCCTCGGCTGTGCCAGCATGCCACCCTGGCCAGCCCTGGCCATTCGAGCTTGCCCAGCCCCTCGGCTTCAGGAGGGGCTTTGCCACGACCTGCTCTGTGGTGTGGGGGTTTGGACCATGTGGTCCTTGGCACCCAAATGAGCAGAGGCTTTGCCACCCGGGCACACCAGTCTGTCTCCTGTCACCGTCCCACTCAGAGCGCTGCAGGGCCACCCATGCCCAGGGCACAACAGAGCTCAGCAGCCTGGGGAGGGCTCCACTCCCAGGCTGTGACACCTCACTCTTGCACAAACCAGATTTACTGTGAGCCTGACAACATCCCCACAAGGGTGAGCGTGAGCAAGCCCGTGAGCTTGCCCCCCCGTTGCCCCCCAGCACAGTTTTATTGCAGCAGTGACTCGTCCCTGACGCCCCGCGAGGGCACGAGCAGCAGAATGCAATGTCACGCTCGGGAGCACAGCTGGGTGGAGCCAGCCAGATGTTCCACAGCTGCACAGCAGCATCTCGCTCTCAGGGTACAATTCAGCTACCAGAGCTGCACGTCCAAGGGACAGACAGCAAAACTCAGGACAGAATTATCTGACCCAAACTGTGAAGCGCTGCTGGGCGCTCCCGCGGGATGGGAACGGGGCCACCTCCGGTCCAACAGGATGGGAATCTCCTGGGAAGGCTCTTGTGCAGATCCCATAGGACACAGCCACTGCCAAAAGCAGCAGGGACCCACCTTGTGCTGCTCTGAGGATGCTCCCCAAAAAGGAATCAAACCCTCCCACACTTTTCTCATGGAATCACATGAGTTATGTGGCTGCTGCAGGAAGCAGCGTTTCCACATCGCTGCAGCAAACAGCCCAAAAAAAGTCCTGAGTGTCACTAGAAAGAGATGGAACTGCCTCAAAAGTTAAAAAAAGATAGTGAAATAAAGGGAAAACCCCATATTTCAACAGTAATGAAACCAAGATAAACCGCAGGTTGATGGGTGTGTTGAAAATGAAAAAATGAAGAGTAGTGTAGGATAAGGGCATCAGGAGAAACAATAGCCAAGGAATGTCCTGACTCACTGCCCAGGAGTCCAGAAAAGGCATGTGAGAGCTGTGACAGCTCCCGGGGGGCACGGAGACACCCCGGCATGTCCTGCCGGAGCTGTTGCAACCCGCGGGTGCACAGACACTGAGATGGACTCATCAGCTCTGCTCACTGCCTCGTTAACGGGACTGGAATTTTGGATTTGGACATCAGGAACGTCACCTCCTGCCACTGTCGCTGCAGGACATTGGCTCTTGAGTCCCACACGGGCTGGCTGGGGGTGACGAGGCTCTAATGAAACCCACATTTCCCACCCAGAAAGGGGCAGCGAGGCAGGGGTGTACCTTCCCCAGGAATCACACCCCATCCCAGCACTTACTGGGGCTGGAGAGGGTGTTGGAGTCATCCTCGTTGGAGCTCAGCAGGCGCATGAGCTTGGAGGGCTGCGTGTCGTCCAGTGGAAAGAGGCTGATGTAATCCTGGGGGGCAGAGGGGGTTCAGCCCCAACATTCCCTCTCGGAAAGGGTTCCTGACCCCACTTCCCCAGGGCTGACCACCCACCCTGGGCATCTCATCCCGAGTCAACCCGTAGGGACCACCTCATCACAGACCCCCTTGCCCAGAAACGAGAGGGAAAATCCCATATTTTAAGGTCAAAGGAGCTCAGACAGCCCAGAGAACCTGGGCAGGGGTCTGGTCCCAGCCACCCACTGCTCCTGCCACCAACACCTCCTGCAGACACTGCTCCAACCAAACCCTGCTCCACGCACCTCGATATCCTCTCGGTGCCTCTTCTTCTGCCGGGCGGACGCCTGGCCCTTGTTGTGGGAGGAGTAGGAGCTCAGGGCACACCACACAGAGAGCCTGGGGACAGAGCAGGGACACTGCAGTGCTGCCAGCCCACCTGCGTGACAGTGGGCAAGCAAGGGAAGATGGCAGAGGCCAGAGGGTGGGCAGAGGAGAGGGTCCCAGGGTAGGGAATGGAGCCCAGGATAGCAGCGTGTCCAGCGTCAGGGTGGCTGGGACCCCTGTCCCAGCACAGAGCACCTCCCCACCTCTACAAACACCCCCCCAAGGAGAAGGTGCCCATGGGTCTGGGGTCTCACTTGGCCAGGGCCTTGCCCGGGGGGTCCATGAGGGTGTGCCACTTGGAGGAGTCCGTGAGCAGGTTGGGCAGGATGTGTCCCAGCAGGGTCAGTGTCAGCTGCTGCATGTCCAGGCAGAAGATGGCATAGAGCAGCTCCACGGCCCGCAGCGTGTGCTCCTTCCGCGTCTCCTTCAGCAGCTCCTGCGAGGTGGAGGGCAATGCCAGGGGCAGCACGGGCACAGCTGGGCCTGCCCCGCTCCCCTCTGGCACCCAGGACTGTCACCACAGCCAGCCCAGGCACAACCAGCACTCCTGGGCACCGAGAGCTTGGGCCAGACCCAGGAGTGCTGGGGGTCACAGCCACCTCCCTCCTGCCCCCCGTACCTTGACCAGGTTGTTGCAGAACCAGTAGACCCCCCCCATGTGCAGGAGGGTGTCAAAGATGTGGATGGAGCGGCTGTCAACCCAGCCCTTCTCCAGCACCTTGGTGAACACGCTCGTCAGCACCTCCTTGATGGGCTTCTTAGGGGGCAGCAGGTTCCAGTAGGGGATGGTGTCCATGCCCGTGGAGGGGAACTTGATCTGTGTGGCCGTCTGCTGCAGGACATCTGCACACATGTGCTCCAGGATGGAGCTCATGATCACCACGCTGCGGCAGAGAGATGGGGTCACGCAGGCCCCGGGAGGAGGAGGAAGGGTGGGAGACAGCACGGGCAGAGCCTGATGCCCAGGAGCTCACCGCTCATTGTAGAACTGCAGCGTGTTCTCGCCGAGCAGGGGGGTGGCCAACTGCCTGATCATCTGCAGGGACTTCTCCCGCTCATCCAAGCCCAGCATGCGGACGTGGGCAACCAGCCAGGCCACCGCGCACACGGCCATGCTGCACACCTTGCCCTTGATGTTGTCAGTGATTTTCTAGGGAAGGAATTGGGAGTGGAGGTGGATGAGGACTGAGGTGTGGAGACACAAGCACCCAGTGACACCTCCCAGGGCTGTGGGCCTCTTCCATGGGGTGAACCCATCCCTGCCAGCCCCACTGCCACCAGCAAGGTTTGGGGCAGCATCAAGGGTCTGTAGCCACGTTGGTTCCTCACTCAAGTCATGAAGGAGCCAGCGAGCTCCACAGTGGCTGCAGGACGTTCAGGGCAGGAGGACAGGGGACCCCAGCCCAGCTCAAGCCTTGGCCCCTTCTCAGGACAGAGTGCAGTGCTGGTGTCCCTGCTCTGCCCCACACCTTCCTCCCACTGAGCTCACCTGGATTGACTCAAAGGTGAGGACGCCATTCTCCCAGGCGTTGAGGATCTCCAGGATGGCAGCCGAGATGCTCAGACATGCCTCATGCCACTTCATCTGCCTGTTGGGGAAGAGAGAGGTGGGTGAGAGGTGGGGCTCAGGTGCTCATTCAGAGCAGCCACAGGGCCCAGGAAGATGGGGTGGGACCTGCAGGGTGGGCACTCAGGCTGAGCTCTTACACCAGCTTCATCTCGGAGGAGTTGTTGAGGAGGGCAACCAGGGACTCCACCTTGGTGGAGTCGGGGCGGAAGCAGGGGTGGTCAGGGTTGAGGATCTTTCCCTCCTCGGGCATGCAGGTCAGCATCCAGGTCTCGAAGAAGGGCACCTCACCTGCCGGGCTCGACTCTGACAGGATCACCTAGGGGGGGACCAGCACAGGGTCTACCAGGCAGCCTGCACCCCATGGGGACCCTGCTGGGGACCCCCACTTTGAGCTGGGACCCCCACCCTGGGGAGCAGCGCCGCCCTGTGGCCTGCATGGAGAGACAGACAACTGGTCAGCCCCCAGTAAGGCACTAGTTTCCAGTCTGGGGGCTGTTATTGTCCCCCTAGCAGAGGAGTCCCCAAGGCCACCTCAGACCAGTGCCCCAGTGGCTCCCTCAGGGAGACGCCCAGTCCAAGGGGGGCTGTGAGTGCAGCGATGGGGTCACCATGTCCTGCCCAGGAAGGGCCACTTGTCCTCCCCCTGCTGAGCTGTGCTTGGGGTCCCAGCTGGCTCGGGGTGCAAAGTCCAGCTGGGGGGGTCCCAGGGGGGACAGGAGCTGGGAATCCCACACGCTGCTTCCTCCCTCCCGCCCGCCATCACCCCCGGGATGCTATTTTTGTCAAAAAACCCTAACTTTCGCACAGCTGCTCAGCAGCAGCTGCTCAGGAAAATCATGGGGGATGAGACCTCCTCAGCCAGCCCCGGGCACATCCGCTCGGGGCTGCCCNCCCCCCAGCCCCGCATTCCCGATGTTTCACTATCGTTTCGCCTCCCAGCACACGCAGATGTCGAAACCTGGAAAGTTTTCATGCAACCCAAGCAACGTTTCCTGAGCGGGGCTGTGAGTTCCTCCTCTTGCAGGGGAGGGGGGGCTGAGGCTCAGCCCAGCTGTGTGTGCCCCGCCCCCAATGTCAAACCAGAGGGGTGATGCTGGGAAAAGCCCGGTGGGATCAGTGCCAGCGTGGAGGCAGCATCCCCACCGGTACCGGGACCATAACGGAGCGCAACCAAACCCTTGGGGTGGCTGCAGTCCCCCTGCTCCATTGCCCGGCACTGACAGACCCCAGAGGGATGGATTTCTGCCCAAACCAGTCAAAAGGCACCAGGTGCTTCACCCCCCAGAGTGGGATGGCTGCAGGGACATGGGGACGGTGGCGGTGGCAGGTTGGCCACTAGAGGAGGCTGAGAGGCCACAGCGCGGGCTGCGCTGGCAAGCCCAGAGCTCCATCCCTGCCGACCACAGAACCCCAGCGTGGTTTGGCTTGGAAGTGACCTTCAAGATCATCTGGTTCCCATGGGCAGGGACACCTCCCACCAGCCCAGGTTGCTCCGAGCCCCATCCAACCTGGCCTTCAACACTGCCAGGGAGGGGCAGCCACAGCTTCTCTAGGCACCCAGGGCCAGGGTCTCACGAGTGTCTCAGGCAAGAATTCCCTGCAGATGAGCCCCATCCCTGCGGATGCCTACCTCCGAGCCGTAGGTCTGGGCCACATGGCACAGCATGAGGAACGAGATGTCGAAGAGCAGGGCCCGGACAGAGGCTCCTTTGGCTAAGAGAGGAGAAACAAAGACCCTGGGGATCTCCAGGCTCAGCACCAGGAGGCAGCCAGAGCCCTGTGAGCTCAGGGGCTGGAATCCTGACTGCTCCAGGCAGCTTTTCTAACCCCCAAGTGTTTGTGTGTGTACGAGGGCTCCAGGGGATGTGTCAAGGGTCTCCCACCACCCCAGCTGCCTCTGCTTGAGCCCCAAGAGTGTCTCTGGCCCCCTGTTCCCCACGGCCCCAGGCTCCCCTCCACACCATGGAAGGTCAGAGCACTCAGCAAGTTTCATCACACACAAACGCAGTCAGAGTCCTTATCTGGGGCTCTGTGCTGACACATCACCCCTTCCAGGAAGGGAGCCAGGGCAGGGCCGGCCCCGAGGGGCCCCACTGGCTGGGCTGGGGGGGGAAGGAGCAAGGAACAGACAGGGAACACCCCTGGACACGCATGGGCCATGTGTGAGGGCAGTGGCTCCTCGGGAGCCTTGCTCCGGGCTCGCTCTGGTGTCACAGCCAGTCCCAGCTTAATCCAGGTGAGCCCCGCAGTGTCCCAGTGGGGGGAGCACAGCTCAGACCACCCCCCACATGGACACACACACACACTTACAGCCTTCTCCAGTGATGTGCTTCGTGAATTCGTTCAGCCTAGAGGGGACAGAGAGCCAGAGCCGAGCGTTATCACCACGCCAAGCAGCCCTCTCCCCATCCCCAAGGGGCAGGGGGCTGCCCTGCCTGCAGACCCCTCCCTGCACCCCATCCCAGCACCAAGGAGCGGGGCCTGGCTCTTCAGACACCCTCTGGGCACAGCAGGGACGAGCCGCCGCCTCCTCCCTCTGCTCCCCTGCAGCAAAACAGGTCCAGCAACGCTGCTTTTCCCCCACACCCTGCCAGCCCGGCACCCGAGCACGTCCTCTCCAAGCCAGCTCTGCCCGGCTGCGTGGGGATTCCTGAGCACAAACCCCCAGAATAGAGGGAGCTGCCCCAGGAAGCTCCTCATGGAGCCCCACGCATGCTCCGACCAGGACACGTGTGTCTGGGGACCAAAGGCACACACACGGTGACCACCCCTGGATCCAAGGCTGAGCCAGCGCTTCCAGCTCTCACACAACCCCTAAACCAACCCCATTTCCCTCCTCTGCCCTGCTCATGCAGAAGCAGACAGGGGTGCTGTGGGGTGCAGTCCCTCCTGAGGTCTCAGCCCTCCCCAGGGCTCTGTTGGATCCAGTGCTGCAGAGCCACTGGGCCAGGGGCACATCCAGCCCTGTCCAGGGGGGGAGCTGGGGCTGCCCACTCACCCCAACCCCAAACTCGTGGGCACTCACTTGATGAACTTCCGAGCAAAGGATTTCAGTTTGCCCGTGGCTGCTGCCGCTGCCAGCAGCAAGTCCAGGCTCTTGCCAGACAGCATGTGACCCAGGACCCCCAGCAAGCCCTCGGGGGACTTGGAGTGATCCGCATCCATGGTCTGCGAGGACAGAGGAGGGAAGAGAAGTCACGGGGAACGCACGCAACGGGGCAGCGGGGAAACTCCAGCTCTGGGGGCAGAGCTGATCAGCTGCCAGGGCTGTCCCGGGAGCCCGCGGCGAGCTCAGGGGGTGCCATGGAGCCCTCCATGCCCCCAGCACCACAGGGCTGAGCCGCGGAGCACCAGAACAGCACCAGAGCAGCACCAAAACATCCTCTCATGCTCAGTGAGAGGGATGCAGGGATGGGGGCAGTCCCTGGGGACTGGGAGATGCCCACAGGGAAGCAGCTGAGAGCAGGATGGGCTCGGGATGCTGGCACTGACAAGGTGCTGCCTGATGGCTCCTCCAGCTTCCCGGGAAGGAGGCGGGGAGCTCCTGGTCTTCCTTTGCTCCATCACAGGGGGAGATCAGGCACCTCCCAACCACCCCAGCTGCCCGGTGAGACCGGTGCTGCTGGAAACAGGCTCTGGGGCTGAGCCCAGCAGGGATGTGGGAGAGGACTCACCTTCAGGATGTTGGTGACGGTCGGCTCAGCTCTCAGGATGAGCCCTGGGTTCGGCTGGATGTTGGCGTTCTCTTCCGATTTCAAGTGTGGAGCGTGTTCCCTGTCTGCCTTCCTGGGGGATCCACAAAGAAGGGTCACTGAGCAGGACTGCATCACCCTGCCACTCCTCAGCCCCCTCCATCCCACCTCCACCACCAGCATCCCCGAGGAGCGGTCATCACCAGCTGCCACTGCGAGGACAGACGTCCCTCCAGGCTGTGGTGTCCCAGCTGCAGGACAGCCAGAAGCACCACAGCTGGTCCGTTATGTCCATCCCCTCCCGGGAAGGAGAGCAAGACAAGGTGCTCCAACCCCACTTGGCTACCCAGACTGGTGAGGGGGCTGTACCGTTTCTCAATCAGGTTCTCCATGTTGGCCTCAGAAAGCAGCCCGTGCTTGTTGCACTCCTGCAGGAGCTGACTCATGCAGTTGCAGCTGGAAGAGAAGCGAGCGCTGGCCCAAGGGACAGAATTCCTGTTGCCCCAGGGCTCCTGTGTTCTCCTCCTGGCCCTGCTCCCACCATTCTGAGGATGCTGCAGGGCCAAAAGCAGCTCCAGATATCACACAGCATCCCCAACACCTAAACCAGCTGTCAGACACTCCCTGCCTTGCTCATTTGGCAGCATCAGGTCTTCAGCAAGAAGGAATTGAATCAGAAACAAATCAAACCCTGCCAGGAGCTGCCCCAGCACCCAACACCGTGGCTCCCCACGGAGAGGATGGGGTTGCCATGGCATGGACTGGCCACGGGCTCAGGGTGCTGCAGGTCAGCCCAAGCACTCACTTGCACCGCTGATCGACTTTGTCGAGCAGAGGAGTCAGCTTCAGCAGGAACTCAAAGGCACAGTTCACATCCTCGGTGAAGTCCTGCTGAACACACAGCTGAGAGCTCAGCTCAGACACAAGCCCACCTTCCCCTCCACGCCACCTCCCCCACCAGAGCAAGGCTGTTGGGACGCAGACCATTCCCTCCCCAGCCGCCCCTGTGCACCTCTGGCCAGGCACCAGCACTGCTGTGACAAACACAGCCCACTTGTGCACACACCAGGGTCCTCGAGACTCACCTTGTCCCCCTGGGGATACTTCTTGAGCTTAACCAGGACCTGGGGGATCTGAAAGACACAGGGCACGGACGTGACTGCCTGTCAGGGGCCAGGGTGTGATGGGGAAAGGCAGCAGCAGGTCCAGGGCTCGTCCCTACCTTCAGGAAGGTGAAGGCTGTCCACTTCAGCTCCTCCGTGCCCTCTGGGGACTCAATGAGGCCCACAAAACAGGCCTTCCAGATCTCCAGCACGAAGAGCGGGGAGGGGATGTGCTGCAGGGCATACAGAGAAACCCCTCCAGTGCTGGAAAGGCACTGAAGTGCCTCCCCCAACCACAGCCAAACCCTGAACCCCCCACAAAGGTGTCAATGAGCTCCTGCTGCTCCCTGCAGCTGCGTCCATAGCCCTGGAGCAGGCTCAGCACAGGGTACACAGCACAGAGCTGCAGTGAGGCCCCAGCACCCCAGGCCACCCTCAGCAAGAGAACAAGACACCAGTTCTGCACCTGCATCCTCTTCACCATCATCAGCTGCTCCACCAGTGGCTGGGTCTCTCCCGTGAGGTTCATGGTGCCCTCCAGCAGCACCACGGCGTGCACGGTGGGGAAGCCGGTCTTGTTCAGCTGCTCGGAGTGGACTGAGAGCATGGTGGGGATGCTGGATGGGAGACAACAGCACAGGGTCACTGGAGCCTTACAGGGACTGATCCTTGCTTCCCTGTCCCATCCTCCCTTCCCAGTCGAGCCCCTGACCTTTGCTGTCCTGCACCTCTGGGGCAGGAGCAGCTGTAGCTCCCGTGCCCTGCAGAGAAGCCTTCGGGCACAGCCAAGCCCTGGCCCTGGGAGCTGCTCCAGAGGGATCCAGAGCAGCTCTGGTGTGGCCAGAGCAGCTGAGGGACAGCAAGAGACCCCAGGGCCACCGCAGGGACAACCCCTGGGTAAGACTCCTCTGCAGTGTCCCCTCTCCTACACCAGGGTCTCTCGCCAGCCCCAGCCCACTGCCAGCGCAGGGCTCCAGGCTGAGAGGGGACAGGAAAGTGGGGAGACAGGAGGGTCACAGCCCCCAGAACCATTTCACCCTCTGGAATGCAGCACCAAGCTACCTCTTGATGAGGGAGATGCAGTCGTCAGCCTGGCTTCGGAGTGGGGAGTTGCTGAGGCCATTCAGGCTCTCCCCCAGCTTGATGAGGGACTGCTCCACAGTGCTCCAGGAGGCTGGGGAGGGAGGGGGACAGTGACACCGTCAGGCAGGGTGGCTCCAGGGGCCGCAGCAGCACAGGGGGCCTGCTGGGGCTGTGAGCAGAAGCCAGTGAATCTCTGTGAACCCAAGCCAAGGGTCTGTGTCCCCCCAACAGCTCCTGGTCCAGGCTCGGCCTGGCACAGCCTCTCGGCCAGACGCTGGCACGGGCGGAAGGTGCGGGGCTGTGCCAGGCACGCTGGCGGAGCGCAGGACCTGCTGCGTGCCCAGGAACAGCTCACGCAGCTTTCACATTAATTCTGCTCCTCTTCCAAGGGCAGTGTGGAGGGGAGGGGGGCAGAGGGTGGCACGGAGCCAGGGAGGAGACGGTTACAGCAACAGGGCTGGAAGATGGATGGGCTCGGAGCCGCAGGGACGATGCGGCAGGAGCCGGGCATGGGGGAAGGAAGAGGTGGCAACAACATCTCCCCAGGGCCAGCAGCGGCCAGGAGGGAGCCCAGGCAGTGGCCACGGGCAGAGCGTGCCACGGGGCAGGGCAAGGGCAGCGACATACACGTCTCCTCCAGCTTCCCGATGTGGATCAGGGCACGGTTCTTGGTGCTGCTGAGAGTCTTCTCCAGCCGCTCCAGGCACATCTTCAGCTGGCTCTCAGCTGCCGCCTGCTCCAGCGTCTCCTTCACCCGCTTGGCGTAGAAGGCCGCGCAGCGCAGGAGCCAGTTGAGGGCACTCATCAGTGCCCGGCAGAGCCCGATGCACTCCTCTGCCTTGCCATGGCAGCTGGGAAGGGGAGAGAAACGGGACTGGGCTCATGCTGGAAAACTGAGGCACAGAAACGGGGCAGCCGGGGGATCCAAACCCACACCCCATGCCCCGAGCCCACTCTCCCCGCTGGTCTCCAGCTCCCCTGCCGCAGACCCAGCCTGCTCAGCACAGCAGCAGCCCCGCTGTGCCAGGGGAAACGAAGTCTCCCCAGTGCAGCCTCCCCTCTGGCCACTCAGCTACAGGGAAACTTTCCAAGCCTCTAATCAAATTATCTTGCTAAGAGAGGCTCAGCATCGATCAATGTGCTGCGAGAGGTGAACGCTTTCCCCTCCCAACGTACAAAACACCGGGGCCAGAAGTTTTGATCAAATTAAGCGGAGGATCAGATTAAGCAGGGTCTGGATTAAGTGGCCGGCTCTGCAGTTGGCCAGCAACAGCTCCTTGTCAACATCTGTGGCTGATGCATATTCATCACTGCTGCTTCACTTCGTGTAATTGAAGAGCTGCTACCTTCAGCCTCCCTCCTCCTCCTCCCACTGCTCCCGTGCACGCTCACTGCTCCAGCCTCCCAGAAGAGGCTCTCAGGGGTTAACAGGAAGATTTCTGAGCTTTCTAAAAAAGTTTTTTTTTTTGTGGCCTGAATTGTCTGGACTCCCCTGGGTCCTGCAACACCAGCGGAAGAGCATGAAGCAAAACAAGGCAGCTGCTTGGAGTGTCTGGGGCAGCGCAGGCAGGACTGCGAGCACCGGCAGACTGGGACACAGAGCCATGGCCCTGGGAAGCTGCAGAGGCCACAGGAG
>VZRW01009577.1:0-68763 GCA_013398125.1 Aegotheles bennettii
TGCACGGCACCGGGATACAAACACTGCTGTGAGTCAGCTCCCCCAGGGTTTGTCACACACGGCACTGAGCTCAGTCACACCCCGGGGTGCAGGGCCATTCCAAACAGGGCACCCCCGCAGCACTGCCCCACCGCCCCAGCCCCGCACCCCGCCTGAGGGAGCGGAGAGGGACTGGGGACGATGCTGTGAGAGCAAAACGCCTGTGCTCAATGGTCTGATCCTCTGCAGGGAGCAGGTAACTGCACCACCACCGCTCAGACAAAAGCCCACTGAGCAGGGAAGTGATGCCAGCAATGATTCCCATCAGCCTTGTGAGCAGGGTTCTGTCCCTGGGGGTGGTGGCAGTGTCCTGCAGAGGCACCTCTGGGTATCCCAGAGCCAGCCAGGCCCGCTCCTGGTCCCACCCACGTGTATGTGTCTCACCACAACAAACACAAGGCTCTCAAATTTCCGGTGTTAAGCTTCCGCCCAGTCATTGTACCCAATATAATAAATACATCTCAAACTTTATTCTTATGCTATTAATAAAAAATCAGTCTGATGGCAAAATTGCTATGCACTCCAGTACAAAAATCAGCTATGCACTCAAGTACACCCAACAGTTTTATGTAATATCTCTACTTTCAATGAAGTTCTTTAACATTTTAGTTAACACTATACTCATGAATAACTATTTTCCACTAAAGAAAAATATAATATATGCACATGGCAATTGGGTGCTTCAAGAAATCAAAAGATGGATGGCAGGTGGCATCTTAAACTTTCTTCCTAGTTCAATTCTTTGATGCACAAAGGAGTCTGTTACTAATTTTAGGAAAAGCTTGTAAAAAAAAGGTGAAACCCCCCCCCCCCCCCAAGATATGTTTGAAGTACTTGAGTGTGCTAAAACAGGATGGCCAAAGGCACTGGGCACAGAACTAACTCATGAGTAACTGAAATAAATTAACTGGAAGGAGTACAGCATTTAGAAAAACAGAGCTTTAACCTCTCTCCCCCCCTCCAGTATCTCTGGAGTCATATTTTTATATGGTGCTTTTCATTCAGGTATTACAAAGCAGTTAGCAGGATAAATACTCTTTGATCAGTTTGGTTTATCAGAGGGTGGGCAGCACTATGTTGTGTCACAGGGCTGGGGCTGGCAGCTGCTGTGGTTCCCACGCTGGAGCTGGTGCAGCAAACACCCTCCCTTCCCACACAAGGCAACCTCACACTCATGTCAAGCACTGCCAATGCTTTTACAGACATCCAATTCATTTTTCCTTGGAAAACTACCTCCCTCCCTGATTTATATGGGAAACTATTTAAGTAGTCTAATCACTGAAGGCAAAACTAATTATTGCCAAAGAAAAACAGACCATGAAGTCCCCACAAAGTACCACAACTCTACACATCTGTTATAATTTCAGTTTCAACTACATTAACTTGACACTGCCATTATTCCATCAAAACAATCTAAGGCACCACTAATGACTCCTGTTTGTTTCACACATCCCCATAGCTGGGTTGGTAGAGCAGTGCTCACATCCTGGCTTTACAGAGAAGAGCAGGAAGAGAGGCAAACTAGTACCTGGGCTTTCAAAGGGTTAAGAGCATCTCAACCCATAGCCTATATACTTGGGAGGGGGCAACAACTTAAAACTGACAAACACACTTTCAATTTTACTTTGAGAAATCAGGTTTATAGCCTGATCTCTTGGTTAATATTTACTGCAGGCGAGTATCATGCAAAAGATTGCCATCAGCTCAAGGGTTTGACCTCTGCTGGTTTGCATGTATTTACAGAGATTTTATTCCAGATTTGCATTGTTCTAGGTCTAACTGCAGAAAAACCAGGACATTTACCTTTTTTCTGCAGAAAAAAGTAACCTTGTCTTCATAAGAAACACATTTTAAAATATAATGCAACTAATGCAGTCTCATTTAATATGCAAGATGCACACAGAGAATCTGCACTTTGGGTTTAACCAAGACTGTTGATAATATGGCACACGGTCAACATTTACCAAGGAAAATGCATCAGCACACCAAAGCTGACAGTCCCACCCAACTCCTGAGCTGTGAGCCACCTCCTCAGCATTAGTTATGCAAATTTTAAGTCTCTGATTTGGGGTTTGTTTTGTATTTGGCATTCTACTCTCCCCTGTAATTTCCACAACCACAAGGAGTTTTGCATACAAGGAAATGATGAATATTTTTTTAAAAAAACAACTTTATTAAATTACGCAGTAAGAACCCATCTCCACACAAGTGTTTCACTTCTGGATAGCAGAGGTATAATACATGAGCCACAGGTGAGTGTATTACCCCTCCCTTCCCCCCAGCTTCCAAGAAATAAACCAGCATGTATAATACACTCTTGCTACTACGGTACTCCAAACAGATTGTTCATACGGTTATTTTTAACTGGAGAAAAATAAAAAGGACCGACAGTGTCAAGTGTCTTGTTCTGCATACGAATATTCTTCACTGCAACATTCAAACACCTTCTTTCTTGCAATGCATGGCGTGGCAGAGGGTTCAGGAAGAAAGAGCAGTGGAATGCATTTGCATGGGTATTGTTAGATATAAAGCCTGTGACTTCCCTAGAGTTAATCAGGCAATCAGAACGCAAACAAGGCCGTGTGGCTGTTGAAATTTCTTACACTTCAAAGTGCATGTCCACGAAAAATTGGCAACAGAGGAGAAAGTGAATTCTAAGACCTACTGAGGAGGCAGAGCAGTTAGCATAGTGCAAATACTGAAAATAATACAAGTTTGATTATTACTTAAGCCCGGTGTTAATTCATGTTATCTGAAAATTACTAGCCAAGCTCTCTACTCAGATGAACTGCTACAAATCCATTCAACTAAATGAATTTTATGCCAGTAGTGGGCTTGGCTCAAATCCTTTAATACTTAGGTTTTGACTGAAAAAATGCTGTATTTTAAAGAGTGTTTTTACTCTGAAAGGTGACTAAAATGGCATAAGGGATCTTCCCACATCTATTGGTTTTCAGCAACTGTGCATAATAAATTCATCAAGTTTACAAAAGAGAAACTCTTTATACATAGCTATGCAAATTTATCTGGGTTGAGAACACCAGTGTGCACTTCTGCTTTAGCTATCAGCACCTGTAAGATTCTGCAGTTGTAACTGAATTGTCAGGTTTATTTGCTCTAAGAAAAGGAAGTTGCCTCTTCGCAAAGGTGTCCCACCTTAAAAAGGAAGAAGTCTTTTAGACAACCAGCAGACTAGCAGGACATTGATCTAAGTAAGATGCTGTTTTTAGAGAGACTTTTCTGACCATCTCACACCTTGAGAACAGAATTGATTAAAAAAACAAAAAGCCTTGGTGGAAGATTCACTATGGATGCATGAACAACCATCTATAGAAGTAATATGGCAAAGGAAAATGACTTTGCAGAAATCTTTACAGATCTAGTTAAACAAAAATTGGAGAGTCCTTCATTTCCTGGATTACATGTATACCCCTGTGAGCTGAAGCACTACAATTTACAAGTGTAAACTAAAAGTATTAGGAAAGTGAAGTAAAAAGCATATCACTCTACCTCCACCAGAACATTACTTTATTGTTTATCTGTCATCAACAATGTAAAACTCTACTAGATACTCTATCCTGGTTTTTAAAAAGGTAAAGATTACATTGGATTAGCTATGTCGTACGAAAGAAACTACAGCAATCACAGTAGAATGAGATTGGAGGGACAATTTGAATTACAAAAAAATGTACACTGCAAGCAGAGGAAAGTGCACATTAAATCAAATGCTTGTAGGATTCATTACTTTTAAATGCACAGTGACAATTTTGAGAAACTGTACATAATAGAATCACAGAAATTACTTTAAAAATAACCAAAATTACATTTTGCATTTGACCATCCAACTCATAAGTAATCATTGATGTTCTATATTTTCAGTGCTTTTGGAAAATTTGTTTACCAAACAAAATTTAAGTTGTTAATTTGACTAAACTGTGAAGTAGAAGAATTGAAATTAAAAGTATATTGGAAGTACGCCTAACCTACAAGAATAAGCCAAGAAGGGTGTATGCAAGGAGAGGCTGGGAGGGAGGAGAGAAAGGAAAGAGGAAAGGGAGAAGAGAACAAAAGGCTTTTTCTTCTATCTCAGAAGTTCTTCCAATGCAGCGTGTATCTCATGTACAGCTCTTTGCTTTCAGTCCATTTCTGAAGTTTACATTTTGTAGCCTTTTTCCGTACTAACTGGTCGACTCAACCAGCACTGTTGCCACGCAACAAGAGTAACAAGAATCTGAATGCATCAAATCTTCCCTTGCTGTGATTTTTTCATGGCCCCACTTTTTCCGTTTTCTTTGAACAGGGTTCGGTGTTTCCTGAATTGTTCACAGGGTCAGGTGGAATTGAGTTCCAGGTCACTCTGCGGTTTGCATCCCGATTTCTTTCTGCAGCTAACCCCCAGACACGTTTGCAGTTCTTCCGTAGCAGAAAGACAAACCGTGTTGCTCAAGCGGTGAGCTTTCACCCTTGACCGTGGGGGTTGCAGACCATTGTGTTTAGCGTATCCCTGAGTGCAGCTATCCTGCAGGATTCACTTCCCAGTGCACCGAGATTTCCTAGGTTTCCTCAGATTAAGCCCCAGTATGCATCACCACCGACTGTGGTGCGGCTACGGATGCCTGAGGCCGAGTTGATTCTGGTGGATGTCTGACCTCGCTGAACCAG
Source organism: Aegotheles bennettii (assembly GCA_013398125.1). NCBI lineage: Eukaryota > Metazoa > Chordata > Aves > Caprimulgiformes > Aegothelidae > Aegotheles > Aegotheles bennettii. The sequence continues at coordinate 4,702 of VZRW01009577.1, forward strand.
ACTGATCTGTGTTCTCCCTACTCATACCCAGGCAGTCCAACCTTCATACAGCTGAGCCAAGTTATCTAGATTAGTTGCTTCCTTAATCACAAAGTCAACCTATTAAAAAGGTCAAACAAGGGATTAAAAATAAGCTAGATTTTTCAAAGTGTTTAAGTGATCTTAAAATTTACTGTGGAACATCACCTGCAAATACAAAATTTTGGTGAAAAAAAAAAATCTCTAGTAATGGTAAACTTAACCTTCTATAACTTTGTGTAGTCCACATAAGAACCGGGAATTTGCAGCAAAGGGGCAAAAAAAGGTCACACATCATCTCATTCATAGCCCCTATCTTGAAAACAGTCACAATAATCTCAAGTGTACATGGACATCTGGGTCCCCTGACTGTTTCCCAGAGACAGGAGCATGGTTGTGCTATGTCAGTCAACACAGACAAATTCTGTCCTGCCAACACCTGTACACCTCATGTTCTCCTTGGTTATCAACAGCTGTGTAACAAATGTTACTTTACTGATACACAACAGGCAGTTTTATCCAATTCATTAATTTATATAAATCTATGATATAGAAAACAAAAGCATTTGATAAAAAAAGAATACAGCAATACAAGGCACCAGCATACCTTGATCTGCACTGGAATATAAATCACATCTCAAAAGGAACCCCCCTTTCCCAATAGGATTTTAGCCTTTAAGGCATACTTCAGCATACATACACACACGCTTACTAACAAATATTTAAAGCAAGGACCAGCACTGGAACTTTACTATTTCCAACTCACCTGTTCAGCAACAGACATTCTCCTGTTGGGATCCACATCTCGGCCCTCTAACTTGGCTTTGACCCGCTTCCACACGCTAACTGCATATGAATTCCTTTCTTGCACAGCTAAAGGTACAAAACAGAATTAATTCCATTTTACATTCCTGCACAGAAGCCCACTGAGGTGTTTTGGGGTTTTTTGTTGTTGTCAGTGGTGGGTCTTTTGGACTTCTTTTTGATTGTTTTGTTTTGAAGCCTTGTATTTACCTTTTCCTGTTTTAGGGTCCCTGGCTGTCTTTTTGGGACTACAGGCAACACTTTTGCCAGTTCCTGGGACTGTGCTTGGAGGAGTATCTGCTGATGTGGCAAGATTTTTCTGAATTAGCTTTCTTGCATTTTGCGACATCACCTCTGGCTGAGTTTTCTGCCCTGTATTGCTACGTACAGCTGTAAAGAAAGTTTAAAAGCGCTTAAGAAGTATTAAAAAAATATAGATGCAAGTAAAATCACATCTAATTGTGTAACAAATGAAGCTATCAGCAAAAAATACATTTTAAATTTGTATTTTAAACTCTGCACCGTTTCTTTTTTCAATCTTTCCATTTTCTAATTTCTTTCACTTCATAAATAAGTGGTTTTGTTCCGTTGCAAAACATTTATGTTAAACAAATTTTCATGAGCATTCTTAACATCTAATTCTGTCATTTTGTATGGCAGCTATAAAATGCAATTATTGTTCTTGATAGAAATCAGGAACCTGTGCTTAATCCAAATATTGACAGTGGAATAATCCTTTAGAGAAAGAAATCCATGCTCATGAGAAACTTTATTCATACTTTTAACTGTAAAGTAATAAAAATTTTGCAAACATGAATGCATTTGTAGGGCTTCAGGATTAATTCCAAAGTTACCATGAATTTTAATACTAATTTCAACAGAAATTACAGTTCAGTTGATATACGTGACAATGAATTCCAAGTATTCTGGGCTTTGCAGAATGAATACAGATCTTGAAGTCTATTTAAAGGCTATGATCAAGCAGCCATTCACAGCACTGTATGCTGAATGACTTGCATTTCATAGGCTTTTATAATCTTAAAGAGATTGTCTGTATTTCAGAAGTAATAGAAGTTACGATCCCCTCTCTAATACCAATTCCTGATATTTTAATGCTTGTACTTTTTCAAGTATTACCTGCAGCAAAGGTTGGCTGATATGTAGCAGCTGACGTTGGGCTTGAGCATTCATTTGCTGTATCCGTGACTAAGGGTGATGCAAAACCCACCAGATTATTGTAGACACTAGGAAACATAATGGAGTTCATAAATATTCATGCAACTACTTGACTTACTGAAAATTCAAAAAGAAAGTAAAATTTTGCAAAGATTTCTGCGTTCTAAAGACAAACACTGAGTAGGTACCCCATGCTGTGCTTCTGCTATATACAAACAGATAAGCAAAATGCCTCCACCTGACAGAAGGTGTCTTTCTTACCTTTGGCTCTGTGTTTTTAGCTCTTTCAAGGTGGGAGTTATTTCCTGTAGCATTTCAACATGTTCCTGACTGCGGACTTGACCCATAACCTGAACTAACGTAAACAAAACTGTCTGAATATTATCTTGCCACGATTTATATTCACCCAAGAACTGCCTAACACTATTCTCATAGGGAACATCTTCACCATCCGCCAAAGCCGCTTCTTCATCCTGCAACAAACATGTGCAAAAAGGTTAACTATTTGCTGTACCTTGGCTGAGAAAAAAATTGAGTATTTCTTAGCCTTTTCAGCCCCTCAGTTTGTCATTTGACTACGAATAGCCATAATTTTCAGCTACGTTTCAAGAAAATGAGAAAGATCAGATGTTTACTGATTAAAGGCCAAGATGATTCGTAAACACAAGAAAATCTTTCAACTGCCAAATGAGAAAAAAAGTGTAATTCAACCTAAGCCTGATTAGCCTAACTCAAGAAATAAAGCTTTATGAATTCTTAGACATGAAATGAGTTCTACATCTTGAACTCCGTGTGCACGAACACATTTCACTGTTTCTAGATACTTTAAAAAGCACATAGTTGTAAGTGTTATTTTTCTTAAACTATAGTGATACAGGTTTTAGGCATAAATATAATTAGGTTTTAGGCATACCTTTGCCATAGCTTTCAGTAGATGTTTGACATCTCCAAGTTGTCTGTTATGACCCGTGAGCACAGTTTTAATATTATCCACCAGATTCTGAATTGTTTCACAAACTGTTTCTATTTGCTGTTCTCTTTCTGTTTGTACTGTTCTCTGTGTAGATATTTCCTGGGTCAACTGCTTGTGAGCTGAGTGAAGCCACTCAGAGCTGCCAATAGGATGTTCAAGACCAGTGCCCTGAAAATAACAAACATTTTTTGTATTCTGTATCCAGAGATAAAATTCCATTAACTGTGTAGGAAGCTACTGCCAAGTGTTTAGCAGCTGATGGAATAAACTCTGTAATCTACAAGCCATTAGAAGGTATACATGACCTTAATTCAGAATGAAAGACAAAACTGAGAACTCATGATTACATTGATTCTGTAACGTTACATATTTTGCTTTGACCTTTACTTACCACTCTTTGAAGCAGACGAAGCTCCAGTTCAGAGACTGAACTGTTGAACTGTGATGCAAATGAGCACATTTGTTGACAGCGTTTGAGAAGTTCAAATAATGCAGCATCAAGATTTAAGGCTTCTGCTGTTCTAGTACGTAAACTTTCAAAATGAATGATATTACTGCAGAGGAAAGTGACCTGAAAATCAAAGCAAGAGTGAGAAAAATTATCCCAATTAAACTGTCTATTATACAAACGGCATTTGTTCTATGTCCTTAGAAGGGAGACATTTAAATACAGCAGTAAAGCCACTCTGTTAAGTAGTGATGTCATTTCAGGGTCATCCAACCCTGCAGCAATTCTCCCAGATTACTTACATCGGTTTTAAAATGGGATTCCCAGAAGTGTTTTGTTATTTATGTTCCCTCTTTAGATGCTGGGGAGAAAAAATATCTTCTACATAAATTTCAAGTAGGAAATAAAGAGTGAACACACTTAACAATTCAATAGTACTGTACTTATGTATAGTACCTGACTTGCTCTTTGACTTTCTTTCAGTACAAGGTTTCTTCTTTCAGCAATAGTGGCATCAAAATCTTGCAAGACTGGTGCCAGTGCAGGATTAGCACCCCCTGCCCATTTTAAACGCTGCTCAATACTTGCTTCAAGTGCTGCTAGTTTCTCCTGCATTGAGGAAATCAGTATGGGTTATCTATATGTATTTTTTATATTTACAATCTTAAATCTAACTGCCTAACTTTAAAAAAGAATTGTGCATATATAACACATGCAGACATTTTCATACCCATATATACACATACAAAAGACTATGGTATTTATGATTAACAAACATTAGCTTCTGCTGTTTAAAGGTTTATTTTGCAGCACACACTACAACTGGATTTGATTGTTATGGAAATAAAGTCACCTGACTGGATTTTAACCCACCAGAAAAAAAAAATACAGACAAAAGTTAAAATTAATCAAACTTCTAGACTAAAAAGGTACATAAGAATCACAGGAGTCCTAGACTTTTTTTACAAAGAATCTTCAAAAAATTATTACAAACAGTACCTTCACAACTAAAAAGTTAATTAAAATTCAAGAAGCTAAGCAGTGTTTAAACAATTAAACATTCTGTATTACTGATACCCAAGTCTAAAAAAGCTAAGCCCAAGCCACAACACACAGAAAACTTAACACATGGAATAATTGATTTGCCCACATCTACAAAGGAAGCTTCTGACACTTAAGCCAGTAAAATGATAGTAAGGGTGATCTAAATCAGACAGACTTAAAGAATAGAAGCATGATCAGCCATCAGAAGGAAAAGTACTTTCACATACTCATATTTTTGCTCATGAAACAGATTTACTGATATTCCAGAGAGAATATTTTGTATGAGACTGCAAAATCAAAGAATGTAACAGTATACAGACAGATTGAAAGAGATCAATGAAAATGCCACTAAATTTGTGCTTTGATAGCAAAAGAGAACACAATGTGGAGGTGGAAGATAATTTTGCAGTTTGTTAGTCACATCTCAATATGCTGCTGAACAAACCTCCCAAAAATAGTAGTACCTGGACTGTTGCAATTGAAGCTTCGATCTGACTGAGAGTGTGAAGTTTCTTTTTCATGCTGGCTAAAATTGCAGAACGAGGTGGAGGAGTAACAGAAATAGCTTGTGGGCGACTGATGAGGAGATCTTCATGCTGCCACTAAGAAATAATTGGAACACTCCATTATCAATATTGCTCAGCACAAAATGCTTCACTTCAAACAGCAGTTCTGGTACTCTGGTACACTTTATAAGTAAGGGCATTTTAAAAGGGTTCAGTGTCAGACAATACTGGCACGCTTAAAAGTTCTAAATCAGAGTGTTAAATTATATCAGTAGTTATAAACCACGTTTTGCTGGCTTAGATATTTATACCATTAATCATCATTAACTTACTAGAAGTGACTTACACACATTTCTTTGATCTAAAGGAAAACCCATCAATATTTAGAAGCAACTCACTTGTGATGCATTGAAACCAAGACAGTTTTGCTTACCCATCTATGAAATGGTTTATTAGCTGACATGGAGAAAGCCTTTACCCTTAACATACAAATCACTACAAAATGAAGATCAATAGTATTACAATACAACAGGATACCAGTTCAAGGTACATAAAGGCATTTATCTTAAGCCTTAGAAGAGCATTTTCCAGATTGATACTGCTGCTATTTATATTTCTGCATGAGGCAAAACAGTGGAGCAAGTTAATGCATTAAAACTTTGAAGGAAAGGTACAAGATAATACTCAGCAATGCATACCCTAAGCAATCTCCTCCCTTAAAGTCATAGTCTGTTTGAAAAAAGGAGAAGAATGGGACAACACTGCTAGTAAGAAAGCCAGTGAATGACTTCTAATAAATTACTTCATGGTTATTGGAAAAAAAAATATGTATATTCACTCAAAATAAGAATTTACACATTGCCACATTTGCATCTTCTAAAGCAGCTAGTCTTCAAAAGAAGCTATTTGTAACACTTTTTTCCTTATAAATCTACAAAATAATTTAAAACCAAAATACTTCATCAAATCCATTAAAATACTCTAGAGCTCATTCAACAAAATAAAAAGTTCTTGTTTTCACTTCCCACAGACACAATTCTGAGAGAATTAACACGTGGTGTGGGCTTACCTGGAACATGGCAATATGCAACTGTACTCTCTGGAGACTGGTCTTGCAGGATGAAATACTGGTTTCAAGTCTGCGCACTAGATCATGCTTCTTCCATGCTGTATCATAGGAACTTGCCAATACTGTTGCCCTGTTCATGACCAGCTGTGAGAACTTGCCAATTTGGATATTGTGCTCCACAGCTTTCTTGCACAGGTCATCCACAGACACTTTGCTTTCTGCTCCAAAGTCTTTAGCCTCTACCTGTGCGATGATATCGACGCCCAAAGCACTGATGAAACTGCACAAAGTCAGTCCCAAAGCTTGATTTGGAAGGCCAATTAGAAGCTGTCTCACAAAGTCAGCTGTAAAAGCCTTGATTGGTTTGGCCATTTGGTCTTCACTAAAACAAGAGTTTCTGTAAAGGGCTTTCACATTGACGATTTGAACTGGTCCATTTACTGCATTCTGGTCTTCAATTGAACTGATTCCTTTTAAAGGAAAGACATAATATTTTTGTTATAAATATCTGGTGCATCTAGAAAAATACTACCAGATTTGTAAGCCCAGCAAGATTCCAGGAATTATTTTTTAACTTCAGCATACTTGTCATTTTGAGGACAATGTAAATTGATAGTCACTTTTACTGTAACATAACCTATCATATGTGACATGGGATGAGAAGTGGACAAAGCAATACAGAATATTTGATAAGATTTATTTACCTGACAATGTTTTAGAAAAGGTACCACAGAGTGTGAAAAATTCTTTAATTGTTTGCAGTCTCTTCAGAAAGAAAATTTCCTCTAGGACTTGCCGATTATTGTCATCATCAAAGAAGTTAACTTGGGTGCTGCGGGCTTCCCTAATGATGTCAATCTTACGCCAAGCAACAGGTATTTCCATCTTGTTTAGCTGAGCAATGTAAAGGAAATAATTATTTTGGTTTTTATAAAACTTTCATACTCCTGACTCCAAGTACTCTGAAAAGAACAAATCCATACCTTTTCAATCAATAAACCAAATGCAGTTTCCACTTGAGCAAACATTCCATCAAAGGCTACCAAAAGCATCTGACCAGCTGACATTTTGGGAGTTTCATCAACTGAACCATTTCTTGGCTGAATCAGTTCACCATACTGAGCATGAAGTACTCTTTAAAAAAAAGATAGATTTACATGGTTTTGCTTAGTCTACAAAAAATAAATTAGATTTTCTTAAACTGGCTGATGCCACAGCTAGAGGAGGTTGTAATTGAACAAGGTTGCATTTGAACAAGGTGAAGTTTTTGCAGGCTTTTCCTACCCTGCCCCACTTACCACATGAATCCTAATGCCAGTCTCATAAGAACAGGTAAGGATACCAAATATGATGGGGTTGTATTAAAGGACCAGCTACAAAGTCAACTTACAATACAAGTAGAGGATACAGACTGTAACCCCTACGAGCATGATGAAAGGTTATGAGTAGTGAGTGATATAAATACCACCCTCCCTTCCTTGAAAACCAAGTATTGGTTTTGTAACAAACATATAACTGACTGACTGGAGTGTGGGGTGAAAAGGTGGAGGATGAGGTCTCAGATTATGGCTGACATAGTTTAATGGCTTGCTGCTCCTGAAAGGGTGGTCTTATCCTCTCCCTCCCTTTTATCACTTTTGATTCTCAACTAACAGGCTGAGCAGGCTTGCCAACGGGTAAACCAGGAAGAAAGTTAACCTAAGAGAAAAAAAGGAAATTGTTTTTAACTGGTATAGCAAGCTTCATTGTACCACTGATGGAGCCATCAGAACTGGCTCAAGGGAAGCAGTAGATCACTTTACTTGGCAGGAAGCTTTTGAATTGGCTGAGTTGTCTACCAAGTCCTTTTCCAGAAAGGCACTGTCCCACGTTACAAGATGGACAACTCTCTTTGTTTGGTTTAGGTTGTTTGTGGTTTTTTGTCTTTTTTTTTCCATCAAGTCACCGATTCATTATGCAAAAGCTGCTCAAAGCTCCTGATGAGAGAAGTGCTATGGTTACACACTCTCCTTTCACAGGTTCCTCGCACAAACTAATGGACCAGTTCCTGTTTTCAGCATCCCTTAACACCAAACATTAAATCACAATGACATATTTTGGAAAAAGTTGACTACCAAAAGTCCACTTCAAGCAGATGTAAATGTTAATTACCATAGCTCTGTACTTCTATGTATGCATGTGGATGAGCACACAAACACAGAGAGGAAACGTGCACACTTTAGGCACTGCGCTCTGCTTAAGGACACTCTTGAGCAAGAAAAGCCTGTACATCAAACAAATAAAATTTGGACAAACTAATGTTCTGCAGACATTTCTGCATTTTCCTTGTACCTCAATCAGAAAAAAAAAGTGATTTACCTTGCAACATCAATATAATGAGTATGTGTTTCTTCCTCCAGTCCCATAGCGGCATTTCTTAAGTAGGCTTGAAGAGATTCAACCAATGTTTGCAAAGGGACTCCATCAGTTGTTTGTTCAATAAGGCTGTCCAATTCATGGAGCATACTTTCTAAAGTATACTCTCCTTTCATTAAGCACCTAAGTGCTTCAGGGAAAATGATCTGTCGGAAGTTCGAGTTCAATTCCTGTTGGGAAGCAAGTACAAAAACATAAATTTTCCCTCTCAAAAAGTATCATATGCAACCTCTTTCTCATTTTAATATTACACCACCCAAAAAAATATCTATATGTGATAAAAAATAACAACATGATGGTGGTCAGACGAGGATCAAAATCTACTTTTTTTTTTTAGAGATCAGGAATACATTGAACCCCGTACAAACCCAAAGGTTTGACATTTGCACAATGGGTCAACCTCAACAGCATCAGCAGCAATACCTTACAGCAATCCTCAGCTGAGGATTAGCAGTACAGAGACCACACTTCACAAATAAATTCCACCAAATTATTTACCTTTTCTTTTCCATTATGTAACTAGAGTAGTTATGTTATTTACTGAATTTATGATTTGCTAAACTGATAGCACTAGGCAAGGTGAAAGAATTGAAAACTTGCAAGACAGTGATTATTTTGCTAGAGTCCTACTCATGCCACGGAAAACAATGCAGGTAAGAAAAATAATTTGAAGAGTGAAGAAACAAAGTGACAAAAATTTCAATGTGCTTACGTAGGTTGGTAGGAAAATATTTTTTTAATATAATACAGTGAAACCACAAGCCTCAAAAAGCTATTTACACCAGCCACAGTTTATAAATCATCTAAGTCTTCAGTAGGTATTTTACTAAAGCTGCTGCTAATGGTTTTTTTGTTTTGTTTTATTAAACTGGAAACATTTCTAAAAACACAAAATTACAAATGCATTTTTTTTCTTCCCAATCTTGGAGACAGGGGCCTGTGTAACAGGTTTTCAGAATTTGTTTAGAACTACTTGTTTCAGCTGAAAATAAGTAAGGCTTAGCAGGAGCAGAAAACAGAAAGAGTACAGATTAAACAGTTTGGAAGTTGCTCTAGACTGCCAGCAACAGAATAAAAGAATGAAAGCAATACATGAAGCTGCTGTGTATATAAATTTGATACTAACTTCTTTCTCATGGTTACTTACTTGACAGCAGTTTTTACAATTTGTCATGTATAGATCAAAATGGTTTCTTTCAACCAATAAAAATGTAAATGGCAGTAGCAAATGCTTGTTCAGCTCAGCCAGATACAGCAATCAAGACCAAGGTCCAACAAAAAAAAAAATCTCAGCAGTATCATAAACAAACATTTCGCTGTTTAAGGAAGAAGCTGTTAAGAATGGCTTAGCTGAAGCCTTAAGAAGGCTGGGGGTTAGGAAAGAAAAAGTAACATAAGAGTAAGTATCACCTGAAGTGAGATATATACTCCATTGGCTAAGTGAACAGCTTCTGATGCTTCAATTGGGTTAGGAATATCCAAGTCCTGGGGTACAAGATGACACTGCTTCAGCAACTGCACAAGGCACGTAACATTCCCACTCATGCTGCAGAGCTCCTCCAAGAACCAGGCTCCATCTCTTGAAGTCAAATCGACCAGTTGCTCTCCAGCACTAGATGCTGCACCTTCCATCATCAGATTTCGCCTAGAGAATGACGACAGTTAGACAACCTGCCTGCTATTGCATTCTCCATGTAAGTATGTCACTTGAATATTCCTTTTATGTGATATCAAACATGAATGGATACAAAAAATTTCACAGGAGGCAACTGACCTTGTCAGCGTACAAAGAGCAGAGATGATAACGCTTGCTAAGCTCAGTGAGCCCTCCTCTCCATTTTCATGAAGGAAAACTTTTATGCAACGTTCAATTTCTTTCAGCTGGTCTTCACAAACAGGTACAGTAACTGCCTCCTGTTTCAAACGCTCCACCTGCCTGATAAGTCTGTTATTTATATCTGCTGCATAGCGCTGTAGAGTCATTTCTGTAGCAGTTATGAACTGACACATACTTGGAGGTGGTTGAGGAGCATACTGCATTTCATACCTGTAAAGCAAAAGTATAATGACAAAATTCTTCCTTCTCAAGAGCTAGCAAATTGCATTCTGCTCTGTGGGTAGGAAAAATGCTCCACATCTGAGCAGTTTCCACATCACCTATTCCGTATCAGCTCTAAATACCACAGCAGTTGATGGCTACCCCAATGACACTTTCATGAAGTCCCAGCATGTACCACATTTCGTAACTATTTGCAAGGACAGAAGACAATCAGTAGTCCTTGCGGCAAAGAACGAATAAAAGATAAGAAATATGAAGAAAACAGGTTTCAGTGTAAATGCTCGAATAAAATATAGATCTTGTAATCCAAGCAGTAGCAATGCTGAAATGGTCTGACTTTAGAGGAAAAGAAAAAAAACCAATTGCTTGAAAATCTGCTTTAAGTCAATTAAAGACTTTTTTATTAAGTGACTTTTAAATACTAGAAGTTTCTAAACCCCCTCAATATCACTACCCTAAAGCCACAAACATTGTTCTTCACTTGCTCATTACAGGACAATGTTACTTGGTTTTCTTTTTTGCAGTGCACAGATTAAACTCTGGAACTGTATTTTTAAGGCAGTTTTTCATCTTCTTCTCCAAACTTCTTGTTATAGTTTGAAGTTTCGTCCGTCTCGGGAACGAACGAGTTAAACGAGTTATTCCGTATCAAGCCTTCTGCTGATAAACTGAGAAGTACTGAGCTAAGTTTTTTTTTCCTTTCTCTGTGTTTGAGTTTTTGAACTGCATTCCTGAAGGGGGAGGCAGCCTGTATTAGAGAGACTTTTTTTTTCTTTTTCCCTCTCCGCTCCGGGCTTCGCAGCAGACCAGACGAGAGAGAAATTCCTCCTTCCCTGGACTCCTGGTTTCGGGATTTTGTAAATATATTTATCCTTTTTCCCTCCATTCCCTTTTGTACCTGTTCCCTTTTTCCCTGTTTTATTAAATTTGTATGGTTAGTTTTTTTTAGAAACCTCATAGCCGTGTGCTTTGTTTATTTTCTTCCCTTTGGAGAGAAGTAAGCAATAAATTAATGTCTTAGAACAGTTCACCCTAACTGTATAAAACCAAGACACTTCTGAATTACAACTTAATCTTGTCTTGCTTTATAATTAGATCAGTCCTCGTGAAAGCATTCATTTTAATTAGAAAGTTAGAATCCTGAAGTAGCTTCAAAATTAAGTTCTTCAAACAATCCGTTATTCCATCAACTTACTTCCTGAAGATATCCTGACAACGCTCTATTGTCATGTTACAGATGAGTTCTTCCATCCAGGTTTTCCACTGCTCTATCCGGTGCTTCTGAAACACAGCTTTTGGATACTGAAGAGCTACTGTTGCATAGTTGTGCAATTGTTCAAGACAGCCACGTAACATGGATCTTCTCTGCTGGAGGAGAGCACCAACTTCTCCTTCCAGTTGTTCACACTGACTGATTAGATGTGCCTGGCCTGCATTTTGCAGAAATGCTGTTGCTGGTACATAACTTGGAGGACCTTTTAAGAAAGATGGTTAAAAATTAAGATGCATCTCTGAAATACACACGTTTTATAGCATACTGAGCATTAACATCTTTTTTCAAAAATACTTTTACTTGTGATAAAGGAGGCATGGAGAATACAGGTAGAGAATTTTGAGCACAAGGTAGGAGAATAATCTAGTGCCCAGCTAGGGTAAGACAGACAAGTTCCTTCAGACAGCTTGGCACAGAAACTTTGAAGTGTTCTAAATCACCATTTGAAAAACCCTCTTTCTTATTATTATATAAAGGTATTTGCCTTTAAGTTAGAGGATATTCATAATGCCTCCTGATGATAAACTCTACTTATTTTCAAACCATTAAAAAAACCCCACAAATACTATTTTATACCTAGATCCATTTGTGTGCTAATTTCTTGAAGAAGACTTGCAAGTTGTGTTGCCTCTAAATTACTGAAAGCAGTTTGGTAATGTGTTATCCACTGCTCAAACTCATTCAGCTTCACCTGGATTGCTTCCTGGACAGCTCTTTGTTGAGATTGCAACTGTGTGTGCTCAGAATACCTGAATTATTGGAGCCACAGAATCAAGTAAGTACAACAGGAAAAAAAATACTTAACTGTATTGAATACAAAACCATATTGAACAATACAACTACCTTGTCGACCAGAAAATGAACACATTCACACCAATTACATCCAACTTTAACAGTGCTGCTAATTAATTCTGCTTTCCTATAAATTAATAAATGCACGTGCATATTCATGCAATCTGAAGTCCCTGATCAATTTCAAATAAACTTGAAAAATAAGTTAAAATAATTAGAAACTTAGATGAAAATATTTGTGATATTTATCAATAGCTGCGTTATGTGGATTAATTTGATAGGACACCACACTCAGCACAGTCTATCTCTTGCCTTAAGGGTCAAGTGTGGAATATGGACTAGCATCAGTTATACTGATGGAGTATAAGGCATAGGACAAAAATAAGATTACTCAGTAGGAAAAGGGTTTCAATAGTTCTTCTGTACAAGGAGTGACTTGCTTACTGCAAGAACAGCTTTTACCCAGTTATTAATCTCTCTCATGTACATTTTTAACATTTAACTCAAAAGTACACTAGTAAACCACCAACTGTATTGAACTGAGTTTCCTGACAGGATTTCTGGCTCCTCTGTACCTGTGCTGAAGCGTGTGGGAGGGATGATCTACTCCTTCTGCACCTTCCAGAAATTCTATCTCCTCCAGTAGTTTTCCTTGCAACTTTTCCACATCTGTCAACTGTTCTTGCAGGTTCAGATACTCTTCTAAACTACTGTCCAATTTTGGCAGCACAGCAAGCATTTCATCTCTGTTTTTAAACCAGTTAACCTATAACCAAGACACAGACGTTATAGAACTGCACTTAATTCAAACCAGTAAGATAAAGTAATATATGGTAGCACTTAACCCTTCAATGATGTTGTTCATCTAGGACTACCTCCAGTGCTACACATGCTAAAGCTTAACAGACATTCTCTATTTAGACTGCTCTCTAAACCTCTACTTTCATTCCTCTAGCCCAGATTCAGGCAAAACATTAAAACACATTTTAGAATAAAGCACACAGAGAACGAAAACTAAATACTTGCAAGTTCCATATAATCACTTCCCTCAATACAAACTCAATTTAGCTCAATAAAGTTTATGAACTATTTCTAATAAATGACCACCTCTTCCACCATCCCCAAAATGCAAGTAAATGAAATCACAGGATCTACTTTGGTTATAAAATAGAAAACTATTGTAGTGAACTCACCTTTATCTCAGCCACTCTTGAAGAAAAGAGACTACGTGTAATATCTCTTTCCATTTCTCTTTTGCTTTGTTTGTTTTCAGCCTGCTGGCCCCCACCACCATAGACAGCACCAGCAAATCCTGCTTCGCCTCCTGCTGTCCAGTCCACCAGAGGATCATAAACAAAAGCTTCAAGCAACGTAAGCAAAGTCTCTCTCCCACGCCGCATAATATGAAGGACCTAGATCATATTTTAAACAGACTCATTCTGACCTTGCATTGTTCTTGTAGAACAGTGAAATTTTAAATGCAAAATACTGTATTTGAGTAGGTACAGAAGTCTCTAACTTGTCCCTAACCAGCGCAAATAGAGGAAGAACGCCACAGTGTGTACAAATGCAGCTACCCTGTAGTAACATCACTAAAACTAAAGACTGCATTCTAGCCTTCCACACAAACTCAATACTTTAGCAACAGACACTTGAGGAAGAAAACTCTCCTTTGTTCAGAACACTTACTTTTTTTAAAAAAAACATCTGTCATGTTTATAAAGGGTGAGTTCTAAAGAAAGAGGGTAAGCAAAACTTCACAAAAAAGAGCTTCAGGAAAAACATAACATATCTACAGCTTCAAGTCCCCCTTCTCCCCTGAATTGCAGTTGTACCACTACTTGCACATGCATTTATCTGACATTCTCATATTTCTTAGATACCTACTACAGGATGTAGCTAAAATAAGTCCAATTAAAATCACAGCAGAAAAGGTGATGGCTTTATAAAGAAGCAGCAGAATGTTTAAGAAAAAAGTACTAAGGTAGTATTTGACAAGTGATAGCCCTCAGTCTTCTGCAAGTTTTCTAACTTACCTGTTCACAAGAAAGTCTGAAAACCCCTTCTACTCCTGTCACTCCAAGTGCTGTTTCAATGTTGTGCGTCATCCGGAATGGAACCTTCTCTGGTACCCTAAGGCTTTTCCCTTTAAGATAAAAATTTAAGTTGTTTCTTTTAATTACCAAGAAGGGAAACCTTCTATTTGAATAACATATAGCATTTTTAAATTACCTTTTTCAAAGCAAACATTATAATCTATGTGGACAACTTCTCCTGTAGTCATATCTATAAGAACATTATCCAGATGTCTGTCTCCAAGACCAATGATGTAGCCAACCATGGACATAACTGCAGTGGATCTTGCATATGACTTTAAAGAGAGTTTCAGGAAAAAATTATTTGTGGGAATCCTCTGTCAACACATTGGACTGACTACCATCTTAAAACATTATTTTAAGACAAATCAAAACCAACTTATTCCGAGCTGTTTTCTATTTGCTGTCTGATGATATCTTACCAGAGTTTTCATGTCCTAGGCTGATAATTCCCGTATAACAGTGTAGAGCTATCAGGTATATACCCATTTTTATTCCACATACTACAATCAGCAACGTTTCCTGTTACATGAAGCTTCAGCAGTCCTAGCTTACCTAACTCTTGAACATCATTACTTGATCACATCCCAGGCATTTGTCACCCCTCATCCCATTAAAAACACAGCCTTTCAAAGGGAAAGTATATTTTGTTTAACTCACCTGTGTAACTCTCCACCACTCATCCGGTGTCGTACATGATGACCAGAGCTCCTTAGCTAGGAGATTCGGGGGAGTTGCTTCCATCAGTTCTTCTAGAACAGCCCTCATGACATTCAAGGGCCAGTCACGACGTGACACATCAAGACTAAGCCCAACTGCCTTTAAAGCTGGCCCAATTTTACTGTAGTAAAGTTCACTGGGCCTAGGCACTATTCCAGGATTCTGAGGAGTCTGGTAAGAGTCCTGAGCCTAGAAGAGGTAAAAACAGTAGTTTACGTATCACAGCTCCTTACCACAGAAAAGTATCCCCAAATCAGCTTTGGTGAGAATGAAATATGGGTGACTTGTACAGCTCAGAGAATTCTTTCAAAATTCAACAGTTTAAAAAGCCTAAATAAACTGAACACACAGTATTTTGGCTTAACTCTACTCTTACCAAGGTAAATTTCAAAAAAACAATTGTAAAAATCTATACGTTAAATTAAATGAGAATGAGAGAATGAGATGAGGATCCAAAATAATTTTAACCAAGGTTAACTATTTGTTCAAAACCAGTTCTCCTTAAACTACCATGCCAGAACAGTGTATTTATGTTACATACTGTAATGCATATAAATACATATACGCAATTTCATTGACATCTGGTGAAATACCAAGGCATATGAATACACAGAACCATTCTGCATTACATGAACAAAGCACAATCCTTTTAAGACTATGTTACTTAGAATTTCTAAGCAATTCAGAATAGATGTTTCCCTTCTGAATTATTCTAGTTGGCATAAAACAGTTGTTACCTTTTGTGCTTGTAAAGCAGCTTCTCGCTGTTGCCACCGCTTGTAAAGACCAAACAAAGGTGTAGCTCCATCCACCCACTGGATCAAGCCTGACCTTGTTCCCAGAGGTGTCACAGAGTAGTGCCTCGCATGGAACCTCGGGGTCTCTTGACGGTTAATAGTAGCAAACATTGTGTTCACAATTGATAAGAACTGCATGATTCTTTCATCTAGATGCAAGTCTTCCAAACCTGCAATAAATTTGTTTTAAAATTTAGTTCCTAGATTAAAAAAATTATTTTCTTAAAGCCCTAAATTTAGCATATTTTTTAAAAAAATCCTACTTCATTTCAGTCTATGAATAGCTTTATAAATTATGCAGATTAAGGATGAGTTGTTTAGCCTAAGCCTAAATATTTACATAGCATTTACCTACTAGAATCACCAGTTTATGACAGCTCTGTGAGCAATACACACAACAGTTACTAACGTAATGAATAGGTCCTTCCCTTTCAGGAAACACGTGAAGTCTCTAAAATTCCCTTGTGGGTGCTACCTTAAGCTTCTGGAAACATGCTTCCTGCTGACCCTATCAGTATGCAAGCAGAACACTGTTTCTGATGCAACCCTTACAAAGAAGGGATCTGAAACACCCCTGGCTTACAGCTTCACAAGGCAAAATTCCTTGAAAACATATGGTGAAGTGGGAGGTGAGGAGGAGAGTGAGGAGATGTTCCCAACAATTCTTTCTCCGTATCATGCAGGCAGACAGAAGTTGCAACCATGCACTTCCCAACAAAACTTCAATTTCTTACCTTTGAAGAGGTAGGGATAGTTCTTTCCATCTGACCCCAGGAAAAGCAGCTTTTTAGGTTTGGTTTTGGTAGGTAGAATTGTGATGGTACTGCCCACACTATGAATTGTGACCGTGTCTCTGGTAGATACTTCCCCAGGAAGTGCTATTTCAGTGTTCATCATGGCAGCCAACCAAGGACTGATTTCTTCAAGACGTAAAAGGTAACTAGCCCGTTTCTGTGCTCTTTGCTGCAAACTTAGCATAACCTATTCCAAAGAAAATTTGCTTCAATTTGAGGTTCATCATAACAGCTAGCATTAAAAACAGACCACCACCACAGCAGACTTAATGGTGGTCATCTTCCAGAAAGCATGCAGACTTTTCTTAAGCTATCTTTCAATCCTTGCCACACTAATAATCCATTTAGAGCTTAGAATGAAGATGATAAAAACTGAAAAACATCTTTTATACAGCAAATATACTCTGCCTGGTGATAAGCACCAAAGTCACAACAAATCAGACTCTTCAAGAGGTTTGCTCCTGCATTTAAAAATATTTGAGCTGTGGTCAAAGGAAGCAGCACTCAACAACTTCTTATTTATGCATCTTCATGCTTGCTTGTTCTGCAAAGAAGTAGAACTAAAAAAAAAATATTTGTGCATAAAACCTAGGTTCTGTCTACCAAGAATCTTAAAAACCACCACGTTGGCTCTGGATATTCAAGTGAATACATACTTTGTATCCTGTCAGACCCATTAAAAAACCCTAAGACAAGATCACATAATTGAAAAACAAAGTATCTTTGTGACGTGCAGATCATTTGGAGGTTGCTGCACAGCCCAAAGACTATGCTTAGATAACCAAGTACCAACTTGTTAAAATTTAAATCCACTAAACTCAAATGGCATAGTTTCAGAAAGACAGTATTTAAAAAAACCTAAAGCACTCTGCCCCCAAAACTGACAGCATCCCAGGCAGCAGAAGATACAAGATTTGGGAAAAAAAACATGTCATTGGGTAGAAATGCAATAATGCAGACAGTAAGACTTGTTATAGAAGCAAAAATTACTGTCCAGCATGCCTGTGGTGACTGCAGAGAAGACAAAGTTTTAGGCTGCAATCTTGATTTGGCAAGAGAATGCTAAGAACAGAGTCAAGCACACAGTACAGCAAAGAAGCGTCAAGAGTCTACACTGTACTTGTAGTCTGTGCATATAATACCTCTTTAAATGGGAGCCAGCTGCTTCCAGGTTTAGCAGGATTCAAAGGATTCTTAAGTTTCTCTAGTGCATTTTCAATTGCATCTCCATAGTTATCCTGAAACCATTTCTCATGAGGAGTTTCTGCAGGAGCTGCAGTGATGCTCCGTACATGTTCCAAAGCAAATACAATGGGCTTCATTAGGGCTGTGTGCTTCTCACGCATGATTGCTATCTTCTCCTCTCTATCAAAAAAACACCAAAATTTCCTCTTAACTCCATAAAACCAAGTTATTTCATAAGCAGAGCATTAAAATAAGACTGCAAATGAGACATCTAAGAATTCACAAAAATGATTACATCTCTAAAATAAGTTCTTCAAGGATGACCGTAATACATTCCACATTGAACGAGTCTTCCTCTGAACCACACTTTTGTTTTTTTGAACTGAAACAGTTGAACTGGGTTCTTAACCACTGGAAAGACTGATGAGAGCTCAGAGCTCAAATCACTCTAAGAAACAGACTTCCTTTAATACAAGAGCTCTTTACTACTGCTTTCTAGGGATGTATTTTCTGAGGATGTACCACACTATAAAGAAGGGCAAGAGAGATATTCAGATCATGCTGTTCTCCCGTTCCACATCAGCACTGACTATAGAATTCTATAGGCATTCTTAAGCTTAGCCAGGTGCCCAATCAACGGCTTTCCTCTTCCACAAATCCATTCATAGGAGAACCCAGGTGAGGGAGAAAAAAGACTTGCTGAACACTGAAAACCAAAAGCACATTAAGATGTTCTGTTTACCCTAAATATCTGTATTTACAGTGAACTCCAAATAGATTACACCCTTCAACATGCTTGTCCTCATTCCAGCTGACTCGTAAGAAAGCTCTTGGAAATTAAGAACTGTAGGAACCCATTATTCACAACTTAATATGCACTGGAAATCCCAATATGGATTCACAGGTATTTGTTTCCAATGGATCCACTGGCTTTGTTTCTCATTTGATTAGAGTACTAGCTATAGCATGAAAATGGTACTGAAATAGGTCACTGGCTTACAAAGAAGCAGCTGGGATAGTATGAATTTAGGAGCAACAACACTGCTGACTGGTTTTACTGTATGCTTCCCCAAGAACAAACATCTGTGACAATTATCACTTGAATTATTAAGAGAGACATACTTCCGTAAAGTGTTGTTGTTTTGGACCCTCTTGACTTCATCTTCCAGTTGTTGAATCCTTCTGAGGACATACATGTGTTGTTGCAGCAAAACTCCCAACCAAAGTTCATCCCAAAGAACTGTAACTCTACGCAGCTCAGCCACTAGCATCTGAACCTGTATAAAATAAAGATTCACTTACTTTTAACAGTACTAGTATGAAATCTTATTTTTGTAGATGAACAACTTGAAAAAAGATGCACAGAACTTCCAGTATGTCTACCCACAAAATACAAATTATGTATTTTGTGGTTTAAATAAGAGCACAAGTAGCATACATTTGAATTATTTACCTGCAATACCATTGTTGGATTTGCAGCAGAGAGTTTCTCCACAATTTTGCTGTAACAATCTTGCATCATTGCTTGATCTTCATTTAATCCAACTTTTGTGTCATCTTTACTACTTTCTTGAGAAGCTGGGAGGCTCCCTCCATCACATTCACTACCCAACAGTTCTTCTCCTTGAATATTACCTAGCAAAGTAGGGATGGCAGAAGGCAGCTTGTTTCCTAAATGAAAAAAACAGATGTTAAAATATTAGTGACACTGTTCTGGTCTTGAAAGATACATCATTCAATACTTCATTTAGCACCAGGTCCCCATATTACATTAAGTACTGGCAAAGTATATGATGATAAAATTTAAAAAAATTCTAACTTATTTATTAAACTGGTAAATCAAATAAAAGGTATCAGTAAGGTCTCATAATAAAAATATTCTTAGGATAGAACATGTCAGTTACTGAAAAAACCCAAACAGGTCAGTATCATTTTATCCAGTATATCAAAATATATCAGCTAAAGTGTATTTGAGTATTTATTTTTTCCTCCATACCTGAGGTCTGAGATTCACTGCTAAGTGAAATGGTACCCACTATTGCAGGATATAATATAAGATGAGGAGAATCTTGAGCCACTCGACACAGTAAGTTGCAAATACTCTGACGAACGTACACTTCTGGGTGATTCAGGCGGGAGAAGAGCTGGGGTATAATACCTTTACAAACAGCAAGAGAGAACATGCAGATTTTTATTTTAATTTTTAAAAGCATGCTCGTTTTGCACTGAGAGAAGATAAATGTTTAGTTTCCCAATAAAAGCTTCTTTTGAATAACTGTCTTTCACAGTACAGGCAATAGCTTATCTTCTATTATTCAAACACTGGTAACATCAGATGCAACATATAACTAAATACTTGAGTCAAGAGCTAGGAATTGAGTCTTGCACGTTGTATCCATTATATATTTTTTCAAAAATAAGGAGTCACATTAACAGTTCTTAAAAGTTCACATAACTGGATATTTTGAAAGAAAGTACAATTTTGCAATAGCTGGCCTCCTCTCCTGCTGCCTTCCACACTTCAGCTCTATAACCTTCTGTGGGAAAGTCCCCGAGCCATCAGAACCAGTAGTGTAGTGACAAGTAACTGCTTCCGAGACATCTGGCTTTAGTCACACATCTTTCTCCAAACTACATTTCAAACTATGAAAATAACCCATCCCATTTTTTTTAAGGTGCTAATAATATAATACTTCACAAACTACATCTCCTTTCAATGTCTTAAGGTGGGGGATGGAGGGAATCAGAATCTCCACTGTTTATCTATTCTAAGATCAGAATGCATGGCAGACTTGAACACCTTTAATGAAACAGTTTAGTAAAAGACAGGCTCTCTTCCCACCATGCTTAAACAAAAATTTTGTGAAAGTGCTATGAACACCTTTCTACTTATATTTATAGAAAATGCCTCAAAATTTATTAAAACAACCAGATAACATATATTTACCTCTCCAAGGAGCAGTAGGTGTAGTTTCTAGCCCATGTTCCAGATACTGTCTAAGTTCTCCAGCATGTTTCACAAGCAATCGTAACAGTCTTAGGGTTGCCATCACAATAACATCATCAGTGCTTTGCTCAGAAGTATTTCTTAAGTGCAACCTCGGATCATCTTCATCAAGTGGAACCTTGAAAGAAAGAAATACTCCTCTAAGCTAAGTATATAGTTCATGTCACCATTTAGAAGAGTTTGCAACTGGATTTCCTCATCAGCACACACACTAACCTGACCAGCATTGAGTTTGAGGAAAGTAAAGTACGCGCTGCAGGAGAGCTTATAGAGACTGAAGATTCTGTCTACAACTTTCTTCCACACTTTAATTAACCCTTCTGTTGCATTTTCATCAAGATCTGAAAGCCAGGGACAACTTGTTAATAATTGACGCCATATAACATCCACCATATCATCTTCTTCATTGTCTTCATTTTCAGTGATCTGTAGAGTCATATCTTCATCCTAAATGCAAATAAAGAGAAACAGATTTGATTAAGTCCTCCAACCATTTTGATAAGCAGTATTAGTACCTAATCCAGTTTTTGTCTAGGTAACTCATGCAACTGCATTACCGGATCATATTACTACAGCCCATAGAACAGATGTTACCACTGAGCTAACAGATGGTTTCTTAGAGAACTCTTGTATTGTCTAAATTTTAATTTTAAAACATTTACAAGTTAATATGAATCATGAATAGAGGAACAATAAGGTTCACACTGACTTTGAACATTTTTTCAGTAAGCAAATTTATACTTACTTGAATCCCAGCAGGACGACACACTGCCTGCCCAAGAATCCCATAGATTTTCTCCTTATCTTCCTCTGCAATGTTGTCTGGAAGCAAGTTCTGAACCTCAGATTTTTCCCGGGGCAGCAGACGAACACCTTCTCCCTGACTGTAACATTTAATGAATTATTGATCCCCAATATATTAGTATTTGTAGAGCTATGGAGCCCATTAATATTGTATATATAACTTCTCAAAGGAAGGAATTATCATCCTTATCTCAGAATTAAACTCACTTCTTTTTACAGAGGGCAAGTAATCGAGGATATTCAGTTCTCTGCTCATGTGTGACTTCAGACCAAAGAGAACAGTAATCATAAATACAAAGCTAGGGTTTACCTTAAGAAAACTAGTTGTGTCTTACAAATGTAAACATTAGGATTAAGTTACCTGGCATTATCAACTACTTTCCGGCCCCATCTATAAGCCCAGCTAGCCAGGGCTGCCCAAGACTTGGCTACTTCAGGTGCCTGTACCGAAGACAAGTGATACAGCTGTCCCAAGATGAAGTCAGGTTCTCCAACTCCAATATTTACTGTGATGGTAGAAACAGAGCAATACCTTATGATGCAAAACCTACTTCTAATTTCTTATCATAGAAAATAACATCACAACATTATAAATACATAATATTTCTTTCAGTCAAGTTAGTACCCAAGAGTGTAAAATTTTCTGAAATGCAGTTATTTTTCAGTTCTGACACTGGCTGCAAAAAGACAAGTTTTTAATTTGCTAGCAACTACTATCTATACTCTACAATTACTTTCTCTTTCACAGAACTGAAGCAAGAAACTTGTGATCTCTAAAAGATCAAGACGCTTCAGAGAGAAGACTTTTACAAAATATCTAGGGCAGTGTGTTTGTGTATATACTTATTTTTTTCATTATCAAGTCAGAAAGCACCAACTACTTAACATCCATTAACTGCTCTAAAATAACTCTGACTCTGCAAGAGAGGAAACTAAATTATTTATGAAATCCATGTTTAAGCAAGGAACGAACTTTATCTTTACATTTGAAGAAAATTCTGCTGGAAATTGGAAACCAGAGTGTATCTTGCAGCAACAAGAGAAGTGTTCAAATTAAGTACAGATTAAAGGTCATGAGAAAACATAAGGTAACTGCTTTTCACACTTATCAGGGCCTTCAAAATATAAATCCTGTCAACGCCTAATCTGAAAGGTCTTACTCAAAATTCAGCAAATACAGGAGCTGAAAGCAGGCAAACAAAATTTGATATCCTCCTCATAAAATAAATGCATTCCAGTTTCTTCTTCAGGTCACCATCACTTGAATGTGAAAAATGCGAAAGAAATATGAAATATCAATATTAAGATGTTTGGGTTTTTTAACTGTGTATAGTTGCCTATTGCACAAAACATAAACTGTTTATACTTGTATTAGGAAAAGAAATACTCAAGTGATGGAGCACAACTTTATTAATATAATTGGTGCTATCCCTCAGTGGAATCATCAGTAACTAATTGAACAAAAAAAATAGTACGAAGGCGAACAAATTTACCTGTAGATTCACTTTCAATTCTAGGATATTCTTCTTCTAGTGTATTAACAACTGGGAGATCAATCAAATTATATATGTTTTTAGACAAGGTAGAAAGACCAGTGTGATTCTGCTGCTGTCGAGCTCTATATACTTGCTTCAACTGTCCTGAAATCTCCTTCCATTCTGCTTGAATCCATTTAGCCAGCGTGAGAATAGATTTAGCAACAGCATATTCAGCTTTGGCAGATTTGCAAAAAGATATGGCACAAGAACTCAGCATTTCCATGGCATGTGTTGACTGACCTGCATATCATGAAAAGCGTATCTCAGTAGTGTTAACTTGACTAAAAACACTTCTTCTGAGATTCAGTGTATTCAGATACAGCTTGTAACAACACATTTTAACAAAGAAAATTCTCTTTGAAGTTTAAAATGACAAGTAAGAAAAGACTTGTGAAAACACTTTCATATTGAGACAACAGTTAAGAGGATGAAATTGGTTCCTAATGACACTCTCCTATTACAATTTCTTCAACGTCAGGGGAATTAGCCTGGTTATAAGGACAAGAAGCTCAAGTATCTACAACATAAATAGCAAATACTCACCTGCTGTGTATAACAATTTTGTTTTCTCAATATCAAGTTCAGGACCCCATTTTTCATCTATCTGACCAAGTGCAGACAATTTTTTAAAGTGCTGGACTAAGTCTTGTGCAGTGGTGGTTTTTCCTAGCTGAACTTCACTGCACTGGGCAAGCAGTCGTGTAGCTAAGGCAATATTCCCTCGCTTCCGTGCAAATTTCGCTGCTGTTAAGCCCAGCTCCATTAGATGGCTTTTAATTGGGACTGTTGGTTCTGAAGAAGAAAACAAGACATTGTAAACAAAATTATTAAATAAACAGTAATTGCACCTAGGTTATACAGATAATTTCTGCCCAATGTATTCTGTACACGACCATCAGTAAAAAAATAAAATAAATTGCTCAACTCTTTCGTATTTCCTAACATCTTCAGAATTTCAGATTGTTTCATTTCTGCCTAGAATATTTATATACCCCATCTGAAACAAAAAAATAATAAATCCATAGATTATCTGCTGGGCAAAAGAGTAAGGCTATAAGCATTATTCTTGATTAAGAAGCCTACTTGTCCCCTAATACAGCTTCTTTTCTCCCATTACCTCTTACCATACTGCACATTGAAATGGTTTTCATGACTGTTAATATTTTATTAATAGCTTGAAGCATTCAAAATAGAAACCATTTAAAGTATGAAGAGATATGCAAGTAAAGTATGATTAGAAGAGTGGATACAGAACTGCTAAGCATTTCAGAGTAAATTTTTTTCTTTTTCAACACTGCCTACCTTACAGTGGTAATTGAGACCCTGATTTGTAAATCAAGACACCTAAATAACCAAAACTTGGCTTTTAAAAAGTGATCCATCTAAATAATGAAAAAGACACAGCTACTACTTTCAGCAGAAGATTTAAGTTCAAATTCTGCATTTACCTTTCATAACACTAAACTGAGAGCTTACATACCTTTAAGTTTTTCCATCAATTGATTCTGGTACACTGTGTACCTCAGTGCATGCATCCATGGCCTCACATCATGCTGCTTGCATGACCTCAAAGCATCATTGAAGAGAGGTATAAGACAGTCCTGAAAGAGGCATAGAAGTCACATAGATGTCATGAGAGGCATCTTTACTAAAATGTACTTTCATTTATTAAAACCAAAGAGCATTTTAGTGCAAACATTCTTATTTGTATTAGTAGACACTCTATCATCAATTAATAAAACACAAATGTTTTATGCAATTTTAGAAAGATATCCTTGTTTTTGAGAGGACATCACTAAGACGAGCTCAAAATCAAGCAAAATTGTTTTCTGAACATGATTAGAAATTAGAACTAGATCACTCACACTGATTGAAGTTTGACATTGAGTTTTTAATTTCTGAAATTACTGGCTTTTGATTAATATTTTGAAGATACTTTTAAGTAAATTACACTTGTGTGTTCTATCAACACTTCTCTACAAAGTAACTACCAATAGAAGTTTAAAAACACTAGAAGTGTAATTGAAAGAGATGATATATTTGTAACTATAGAAAGTAGTTCAACTACGATGCAAATTTTAAAATAACTTGGATCAAGACACATTAAAAAACTAAATGAGGTCTTTTTACAGTATGATTAACAACAGTCAAAACAATGAATGTAAATTCTATATTCAATACTTCATGACATGACATGGAGAAAGATATTACTCTCATTTCAGTTTTAAACACAGACATACCTCTGATGTCAGCCTGTTGGATACAGTGTTTTCCAAAGCAGAAGAACAATACAACTGAAGAGTGCTCAACACCGGCAAAGACTGAGACACAGTGAGTGTGGAAAGTCTTAAAGGTCCCATAGCAATTCGTGATGTTTGCTTTAAGTACTTAATAACATTTCTGAAATAAAACAATCAGAACAGTTGTTTTTGTTAACTAGACTTCAAGAGTAAATGGTGATATCAAAATTAGTGAAGAAAAAGCAAATGCAACATCTTCTAAGGGATGAGAAAATCTTGCAATATTACACACCAGTTATGATACTTCACTACTAAACTGACAAGAAGCAGTACTTCATCTCAAAGAACAACATAATCTCCAAGTTAAACATTATCTTACTTTTCCTCAGTAAACTTGTAACTTTCAACAGCTAAAACAGTAGCAAACTACCATAGATGCTGAAGTACAAAGCCAAGTATGCTTTTCACAAAGTTATGTTTAAGAAACTAGAACAGCTTTTCACAGTATATTAGGTTCACTCATAGCACACTTCAACTTACTCAGATATTGACTGCCACTTTTGCTCCTGTTCTATGTGGTTCACAGCTGTTGCCAGACATACTGAACTTCTCAAAAGCTGTACTTCAACTGCTTTTTGAAGTTCTCGTGGATCAGGACTTAGCATACTAGGAAGAAGCTTCTTCATGTCTACATGGAGATTAAACAATTGAAACCAACTAGAACTGCTAAAGTTTATCAAGTGTCACCATCAATGCATTTTTGAGAGCAAGCAAGTTTGGAAAAAATCCCCTTTAACAAATACATATTTTTAATATATACATATGTATGTATTCATATTAAAAATTGCTGATAGGTTACTTATAAACAAAACACATCAACTCCAGAAAACACGCTTGTATCAACATTTAGAATGACCACTGCCAGTCATGTTGAAGCTCAATTCATAAAGGTTATGGTCAGTCCTTCAAACACAGCAAACTGCATTCAGAAGTTTCATTTTGTCATTTATAGAGAGAGATACATTAAGAAATATTTACTTTTGTATATGAAGTAATGTTAATTTATGCATTTATACCTATTTTTTCTTTGGATCCACCTGCAAGTAGGTTGATATTTTCTCCTGGTAATAATTCTAGCTGTTCAGTGCATTCGGTAAGTTGTCCAGCCTCAAAGCTGCTCAAAGATCTGCAATTCAATGTTTACAGTTTTATTTTCATGCTTCTCACTTCATTTCAATTGCTAAATACCTTATGCAGCAAAAAGGAAAGATTCAAGCATACCCCAAAATCCTACAAAAAGGACTTATGATTAATTCTAAGCAAAAAATCCCAATTTTCACGTAGATCAATAAAAGGCAATATTACTGCACCAAACAAATTCACTATCAAAGTGAAAACACGCGTCTCTCCAGCTATGAAGCTTTTCATATTATCATCACATTATATATCATACTCTTCTACTGTAGTCAGGAAGAAAAAGGCTGACTTTGGAAGCATTTAAAAACAAAGAAAACAACAACATTTTTTGCTCTGCTCTATGCACAGAGAAGTAAGTTTTGGGGCAGAATTTCCTGAGGTCATGGTTTCAACTCTTCAGTTTACATGAAGCCAAAATTTCAGAAATACTAGAATATTTTGCAGGTCATAGATCATACAAATTCATACGCTCAGGAGCTCTTTACAGGATTTTTCTGATGACATAGTACCTTACTTCCAGCAACTATCTGGATGAAAATACTGCGATAGTACAGCAAAAGCACTTGTGAGGTTTATCAGAAATACAGTGGGTTTGGTTTACAAACCCATGGACATTCAGAAATGAAACATTTTCACATCCATTTAAAAAAATGAAAAAACCCAATGGAAGCATCCAAGACCACCTCCTTATAATACTTTTTACATTAGATTAATGAATTAAAATATTTTAAACTGTACCACTGACAGGCATTTTATTTTTCACTATTAAGATGTGTGAAAGGATGCATCTTCTGCCAACAGAAGTAGAATAAATGTGATATCTTATTCTCAATGAAACAATGTTTTTCTTGAATACTAAGAAGCCTTAGCAGTCAAAGCCACAGTAACCACAATGATTTGCCTCTTTACTTGTCTGTCTGGCTAGTAAATATCATGGTCAGTTTCTCTCCCTACCAAGAACACAACTTTCTTCTTATCAGGCCTCTATTTCAATGAAATTCACAGCTTCTAAAATCTATTAAAACTCTAACATTTCAGTCCTAACATACTGAACTCTCAGGTCCTGATGGATGAATAAATTAATTATATCCTTACTTTATGTAGTTAAAATCTGCTTTCAGATTGATTGAGGTATTACTATTGCTTTTCTTCAAGTCATGGACCATATTTTGCCACTCCTGAACAGCAGACCAGTCAGCAATTGAAATGTAACATTCACATGCTTTGTTACCCAAGTAGTTTATAACTTCAGGTGAAGAGTCACTTGGCTTAGTCAGAACAGTTTTTCTATTTTCCCCTGTGAAACAAAAGAAGTGTGTATATTTAAATATGTGTTTATACTTACAATTTTTGAATAGCAATTCTATTATTCAAATTAATTTGTCTTTTTTGCAAGAAAATCCACATAGCTTAAAAAAAATCTAATAGTTACACAACAGGTAAGGTATTCTTCTTCCACTTATATTTAAAAAACAAAAACCAAACAGAACCTTTTTAAAGAAAGTTTTGGAAAAATTTATTCTGTATCTGTAAAGAAGGTTCAAAACAGGGAAACAAAAGAGCTAAATTAGAAACAAAGAAGGTCCCTTTTCGAAGATGAAATAGAATAGTGCAACAAAGTCTCCATAGTTAAACTCTGAGTAACTAGTGCACTTATGATACAATTATGTCAAATACTAAGCCTTAAGTTATGATCTAAAATAATTTAGAATTAAATTGGAAATCACAAAATATTTTACCTATTATTTTTAGTTTCATTCAGCTAGACCTCAGTACTGCAAACCCTCATATATACACATAACATTGGTTTTAATGGCATTAAGCAGCTCAGTTTAACTGCATACAGAAACAGGTTTTCAGATTTAAGTATTAGGCAGTATCATCACCACGGCTGTATCACTGAATGTTTGTACATACAGTTACAAAATTGTATTTCTCTTAAAAAGAAAACAATACTGACCATTGAAGGAATGCTTTGGGCTGGCATTATTCACACTGTTTGAATTGGCCAACTTCAGGACCGTTTTGTCAAAGCCTGTTATGCAGCAATCCACTCCTGTCATGGAGCATAGGTGCTCCTGGTATTCTGCAGTTGCTTTTTCAAACCTTAAATGGTTTAATATTTTAGTCAGCATTTTACAGAACCAGTTTCTTTTTTGGTAAATAGACTGCATTTTAAACATTTCTCTACCACAATACTCTAAATTCACATCACCTTCAGCAGAAGGTATTAGCATAGAATGCAAGGTTACCAGCTGAATTTCCAGGTTACAGGATAGTATAAAACCTTTTTCATTCAGGTTTTAATGCCAACTTCCCATCAACTACAGATTGAAGGAGATAAATGAGTTTTATACTTGACTGTCATAATGACTAAAGCTAAATACTGATTAATGACATCATTTAATAGAGGATTGTAAAACCAGGTCTAGAGCAACAATTCACACTTTAAACGTGATATTTCTGAGAAACTTCTCACGTATTACAAACCTGCACAATGTTTTAAGGAATCTTATAAAAATGGGGAAAAGATAAGTTGTAAAACTTCATTTTTTCATTTTGTTTGGGGATTTTCACTTCATACAGAGGAAAGGATGCATTCCTTTAAGGAGATGAAAACACCAATATGCAGGCATACCCTATCTGGAACACTGACCCACTTATTTGTATCTGCTGTCAAAGATTCTGCTTCAACAGACATAGAAGCCACTTTTTCAAAGCTGAACAAAAATTGTGAAACATTTTCCACAGAGTCCATCTCTTGGCAAACTGTGGCAGGTAATCAGATCACATCACTGGTCAGAAACTTTGTTAGAAAATATTTAAATTAATAATAACTTGCAATGAAAAACTAAAAATACAATATGAAAATAGTATTGCTGTGCACAAAAACTAAGATAAAAAGAGCTTAGGAACACCATTTATATTGAAATCCTGGTAATTTAGTTAAAACTAAAAGTTAAAATACATAAAAATGCTGGATTCATTAGGTATCTCTGAAAGACACAATGACTAATTGACATGAAAATCAGATCAGCAGCCTTGATTCATGCCACAATTAAAAGATTCAGAAGTAGAAATAAGTGTAAAAAAGAAAAAAAAACGTCCAAGTTTGTAATATCCTGTTATCTGAGAAAACTTACCGTCCTTCTGCTTGTTGAGCTACAGAACTGATCCAGGCAAGACTCTTCCCAACTACAGCAGAAAACCAGACAGCAATACCCTGAATAGCTTCAGGACAGTGAAGCTCACACAATGCTTCTACCAGCATCATAATTGTCACTTCCAATTCATTTCCCTAAAACCAAACCAAAAGCTTTATTTAATAAATCTCATATAAAATAATAGTTATATACATTGTTAAATACTTAGTAACAGTAAAGTAGTATTTCATTATATGAATCTACAAGTGAAGTGCTCTGCACAGCCACCTATTACACTGCTTTTAGAAAAGCAGGGGAGCTAAGGGAAGAGTATATGCTCTGAATTCAGCCTGTATGTCCATAGTAAGCAAACACTATGTAATCGTCTATACTTACATAGGCATAAGAATTCATAAAGAAGCAGTTAGTAAGCAAGTGTCCTTCTTAAAATATTTAAGCAGATCAAGTCATGCACTAAAGAAACTATTCAATTTTTTAAAAAAATGCTTATCCACTCATCCAACCCCACACTTATTTGCTAGTTACTTTATATAGGAAGAATTCCTTCACAATAGACCCCATCCTGCTCATACCCACAGGTAACCAAAGACACAACCACAAGCTCAGGAAGGCCTCACACTAACACAACAGAAGTTTCATAAGGTTAAAGCAGAACCTTCTGCTTAAAAATAAATCACTCAATTCAAACTGTGAACTGCAGCATTCATTTATGTATAGTACTAGACAACATGCATACAGTACATCCTAACTTCCAACCTACAGTATCACATAGCCTCAAAAGTCTGTCAATACAGAAGTATGAGTTTAAAATGTTACCTTAAATACCACAATCTTCTACAGACCAGAATCAACTGATTGCCATAACATAGTTCTTTTAGACTATCATGGGAGAATTTTTGCAAGAGTCCATAGAGTTTAAAAAGCAAGTACCTGAGAAATACTGTTATTAGTTTTCATTTCTGTGAGTAAATCAAAACCATGCCTGACTGTCACAGCAGGCTGGCCAGCCAGCAATCCAACTCTCATGATGGAAAGTCTAATCCGCGTGAGCCAATCTTGGCATGTTTGACGATTAGTATAAAAGAATGTCCTGATAACCTTTAAAGACAGAAAAGAAGTTTTACAATGCCATTCTTCTGCATGAACCAAAACAGTCACGTTGCGTACTTAATACTTATAGCAATCAAGTCAGGACAGGTTTCTTTTTTCCAGTTGAGTTTTCAATTGAGAGATGAAGAAACAGGTAAAATTCTGCATCTTTGATTTTATTAATGCAGATGATCTGAAATCAAGCATAGCATGCAAATGGCCAGGGACACTGGCAAGCTAAAAATCTTGAAATGGAACTACATTAAATATAAATATAAATTACATATTACTGTCAAAGTCTGGTAATTAAACAGCTTATTTCAACAGGGAAGAATGTTTTGCAGTTGAAACTACACAAAAGGGTATGTTGTTTATAAACAACTACATTCCTCAAACAGCAATTTAAAGCCTCAAATGATTGTCTTACTTTGTAACAGGACTGTTGACAATTTACAAGTGACTGCTACAAATTAGAGGTACTACAGACTTGCTTGATTTGCAGCACTACACAAGCTGGTATTCCAGAAATAAATCCTGTTTTCACATGTTCTCTAGGAATATGCCAAAGTCAAAGCCAGACAAATTAAGAGTCTCAAAGGTTGTTTGAGAAGTTCTTCTGAAGTTCCACAGTTAAGATGTGAACAATCCTGAAAACACTGTTCATTCAATAGACTGTTTCAAGTAACATCAGCACTGTAAGACACACAAACCTTGGGTGGAGAGGTAAGGGCATTGGCACATCCTTCATAAGCATTGTACATCAATTTTTCCAAGTTCTCCAGATACTGTAGAAGGAGAACAAGTCTAAGCTGGTTGCTGCTGTGTCCTTCATCATTGTCTGCAGTAGTCCACTGGCTTACATCCTGGTCAGGGTTTAATGTATGGGCTGCAAGGCTCCTAATAATACCTGCACATTTTACCAAAACATGGAAAAAAATGTTAACAGACTGTATTTTATTTAAATGTGTCAATATATAGCAATGCTAAAGTAAAATCTCTCAAAAATTAATAGTAATTATACAACTGCTCTTCTGCCACTGCATCTCTTCATGTGTCAATCAAAAACAAGCTACAAATCTATAATCACTGAAAAATAAAGCCATTGTGCTTCTTGCCTTGAAGTTCTTAGCTGCACAATTTTACCAAAAAAATCCCATTAAAATAAACTATATTTTTTACATTACCTTCAATCGTTTGAAACGTATCCTGGGCTCTACCCAGAGGAGTTCGTAGCTTTGAAAGAACAGTAAACTGAGCTGCTTCCCAAACAGCCCATTGCCAAAGGACTGCATCAGTCTTCAACAGATTACGAGGGATGGTTGGTTGATCTCTCTTATCTAGTCTTTGACAGCTATAGAATAATCTTTCTAACCAATTATCCTTCCTGAAAGAAAACAGTATATTCACACTGTAACAAGTCTACTGCACACACTCCAGCTCCCTATTGCTCTCAAACAAACATCTCATATGATTTTTTCCAAGCAGCAATAGGCAAACATGCAAAAAAGGTATGTATCTGAAGATAATTATAAATACTTAGAAGTGTAAAAAAAAGTGACTGAAGGTAAAGCAATGTAATTTGCAAAGATAATTACAAATTTTAAACTAAATACAGCTTGGAATTGTTTATTAGAAATTCAACATCCATGCATTTCAGTTTTAAAAGAAGTTCTTACCCAGTTCGGTGAGAGTTTCCATACAAAATAAAACTAATAACATCAGAGAAATCCTGCGGATGGAATGTATTACTTGGAGCTTTGCTCATATGACTTCTTATAGCCAAAGAAATTTCTTGTATTTCTGTGTGGGTACGGTTACTGCAGGAAGAGGGGATAAAAGACAAACACATGCTGTAATGTGCTTGAATAAATCCAAAAAAGTTGTGCAAAAAAGTTACACAAACACATAGCATATATATATGCCTGGAAATAAGTATACCCTTTGGTATTAAGATAAAGTGCTTTTAGAGTTCAGGTCTTTGAGACAAATTGCAGGACATTATTGTCGAAGCTCTGGATAACATGGATCCTACAAGTATTCATATTTGCTGCAAGAAGTGCTGCACAGTTTATCAAATTTGTTAATTACTTTATGTACTACCTAATGTTATTAAACCTGTAACAAAGTAGAAGAGACAGCAAGACACTTCATGCTTTTTGATTTTAAATTAAGACAGTATGATGACATTCGACTGGAATTATTTTTCAGATAAACATCACTGAAGAAAGAAACTAAACTATTCTATATACTGAAGTTAATCTGAACAACTTACCTCAACACAACATCTAAAGGGATTGACTTCAAAAGTTTTCCAAAAGTTTGCCTTACACGAGCACCGCTATGTACTAGCTGAACACGACACACATCAACACACCTGCATTACCAAAAAGGATAAAAAGGTGGTGACTTTTCCATTAACAGCATAATTCAAATAATATACAGAATTCTGTGTGAGTACCTTTGTAAAAGGTCATCTGGGAGGGAGGAAGACAGGGCATGGAGGCTACTACATGCTTGAAGACAAACGTTCACATCTTCCAGAAGGGCTGAATTAAGGAGTTGAAAGAAAAAAAAGTCACTTTCTAGAATTAGATAATTATGCATTACTCTGATTGTGGTAAAACATCTAAAGACATTTTTATTTCACATATAGTAGGAGAAGATACAGGCTTTAAGCAATACTTTTATTTTGATTTCATTGACTGGTTTCACTTTAACAAGTGCTTAGTAACAAAAAGTCACTTGTGCTACACGTTATTTATGGGCTTCTCCTGACAGCTGAATCCTTCTACAATTATACACAATATATTCCAATAAGAAAACATTAAGGTAAAGTTAGTAACTCCTGGCCTTGGGAAGTTACTCCTCTTGCTAGTATTATGCTACAAAAAGCATTTGTTCCTCTATTGCTATTTCCAGATTTTGATATCCAAAACAATACATCACATTATGGAATGGTTCCACTGCTTTTGATGAAATAAAATTCAATCTTCCCAGTAAGATTTGGCACATCACTGGCATTTTTGGTAGATGAGTTTCACAATAAATTATTATTTTAAACAAACAAAATTATTTAACTTCCTTAAGTAATAAGTAGGGCTCCATTTGAGAAAAATTACAGAAGGAGAGTGGAAGTGTTTGCACAACACAAACTGGAAGCATCCCTAAAAGTAAATGAAACAAGTGAAGTTACAGCTATTGGTGGTATATGAAAAGGTCACTTATGTACTTAATTCCACCACATGAGAGACAGTTAGTAAGTAAAAATATGTGGTATCTTACTGTTTGCTAAAAGTCCTTTACAAAACTTATGAAAAGATGGGAGAGAAAATAACGGTGCATATGTTTCTGATTTTTTCATCAGAACGGCCACTTCCAAAGCCCATGTCATAAGCAGTTTCCTTCAAGAAACAAAAGCATTAGTCACTCTATAGCTACAGAATGATATCTTTCAATATAACTTAAACTACTTCAAATTACAGATGACTACTATAGTATTATTACATTTTTTAAACAAAAGGTTTTGTAACATCAAAAATGTCCCTAGCCTTCACAACATTTTGGTAATACAGGACCGTAGCTATTGTAAAACAGTACTTTCAGTGGGCAAAACCTTTTTTTCAGTAGATAGCTCTGCTTTTACTATACAGATCTCATGGTATTTTAATTTTTTCTAGTTTTCATGCACAAAAATGAGCAGCTACTTTTTCCACCAGTAGCACATCATTAATGTATCACAAAAAACCCCAAATACTTGACTGGTTAAATTTACCCCAAGTTTTACAGATGAAAATTATCCTGTTTTCTGAATTAAGGCATTCTGCTGGGGAAAAAAACCCACTCTCCTGATTAGTAAGAAAATTTTAGTTACCTGGTATCTTGAGAAAGGTTATCCTTCTTAAGCAGTAGCCCCAAAAGGTTTAGTATGATTGAGAAATGTTTTTTTGTTGCTGTGGTTACAGTACTTATAACTGCTCCATCAAACAGAGAGGGAGAGGAAGAACTGAGGCTACTGGATATGAAATGGTCATGCCTGAAAGAGGCAAGCAAGAACATAAAATATAAAATCACCTCAAGATTAGAGATACTCCCTTAAAGCATACAGGAAGGGGGAAAAACAACAATGGAAACCCCAAACCAAACAAAAACACAACCAAAAACCCAGCAGGAAAAGTTAATGTACACCCACACAGTAACCACATTCTGTCAAAACCCAATCAAGTATTGATCCCTGGCCTAAAAGAACAGAGCTACAATTTTACGTCAGTCCATGCAGCCCAGTAACCTGGTTTCAGCTGTGGCTGGTATTAAATGCTTAGTGAAAAATCACCAAAACCAAGAAATGTACAGAGTAACAGTTAAACTAGCATATTCCCTTACTTTGACAATATTCTGTAGTAATAAGGTCCAAAATGTGTTTAAATTTGTTGTTTACATTTCATTACCTCTCCTAGATCTCACAGTAAGCAAAATAGTAAATAATCTTTCCTTATTTACTTTCAGAAGAGTTCTCCCTCAGTTATCTCTATTCAAACACAAGACTTCTAATCTGTCTTTGAATAAAATGCCAAATTTTAAGCCAGGATATGCTTTCTTGGCTGAGATACAGACTCCCTGCAATTAATGAAAGTAAAAACTGATTAGGGAAGTTTGGGCAAAAGCTTAATTGTAATAGACTATTTGAACTCATCCCTCCAACAATATATTCTATTCATATCAGTCCACCCTAGCACTCTTAAAATAATGATCAATTATTAATCTTCATACCTGGAACAGTGTGAATATAACGTATAGAGTACTGCATACTGGACAGCAGGAAAATGAACTGCTATATCACCATGAACAATCATCAGATTTTTACTCAGTAGTGCAAACACAGTTGGCGAAAGGGCCCACATCTATAAAACAATTGCAACGTAAGCAAAGAAACATCATAAATAAGATCTATTTTTAAGTGTAGTCTCCATAAAATTAATTACTGTGTTTTGCTCCTTCCCAAGGGCAATAATTTAACTCTATTAATTTTCTGA
This sequence comes from Aegotheles bennettii, assembly GCA_013398125.1. Lineage (NCBI taxonomy): Eukaryota > Metazoa > Chordata > Aves > Caprimulgiformes > Aegothelidae > Aegotheles > Aegotheles bennettii. The sequence goes on from VZRW01009577.1 coordinate 40,940, forward strand.
CCTAAATTCTAACTATTTTCTTTCCACTTTTTAAACAACCTGTTAAAAGCAGTTTAGGTTTTCATTTGGAAAGCGGAAAAGTGTTTTCACATGGCTGATATACTACTACCAGAGGACACACTAAACTGCTTCTATCTGTCTTGATTTTCAAAAAGAATTACTATGACAATCTCAGAATCAATCCATGAATAACACTGGTAAGATGCTCTTCCCTAGAAACTGCTCTTCATTATACACCAACTAGAGACACAATCCACCCATTCTGTTTTCCCGAAGTTTTAATACTGGAAGTTTCCTGTAACAAGTTAGGAAACAAATACGATCATTTTAAATGATGACTATGTGCACTACTGGTGAAATACATTATGGTATATTTTAAGTGTTTTTACACTTACTGCACAAAGTTTATCTGCAGAGTTCTTACTCACCCCAATTAATGAGTTTTTAGCGTTTCCAATAGTACTCAGAGCACTGAGGTCAAATACAACAACAAACTTTGCATTATCCACATTGAATATACGCTTCTTGAAAGAGTCATGCTGGATTTCAGAACAGGCATCAGGAAGATGTAAACTATACAAAAGACTATTTAAAGCACAGGTCATTTCTCCTAGAATCAACCTGTAAGCAGTCTCCAAAACAGGAATGTTCTTCAGGCTCAATACGGCTTGGTATACAGCATGGGCTGATGCAACAACCTTGAGAATATAAAACAATTACAGAAATAATTGATCAGCATGAAACAATAAAATTAATTATTCACCAATGCAGAATAGAAAATTATGCTTATTTATCTATGAATAGCCTAGTCTGATATGCATACCTGTCTTCAGTTTTCTGTAATTAGGTACTGTTTACTTACAGAATCTATTTTACTTTCTGGACCATCCACATAACACGCTGAGTACGAGAGCCACATCAACTAAGGACTTCTCTATCTGGTATGATGGCCAACTTACCAAGTCCTTATCAAGTCTAAATGCCAAAACCAAGAACGAGCTATATCTGTCTTTTCAAAAGTTTAGATACATCTTTCATCTAACTATATGAAAGATAAATGAAGTTTTACAGCTTAATAAATATATCCTAGAACATGCATAAAGGCTGTTGTAATACATCTGTAGAAGTCACTCACTCTTACCTCTTTCTCCTTATGATAACGAAGAACAAGTAGTTTAGATTCTGGTATAAATAATTTCTCTACAAATGACGATGGTAGCTTGGTATTTATTTGTTCAACAATCTGGCGATAAAAATCAGAATGATAAATAACTACCTGAACTAATTTTTATCAGAACAGATTAGAAAAACCAGCATTTTAATTAAACTTTAATAGCTTGCATACACTGTATCTAGAAAAAAGAGCTTCCCAGCAATGCAAGTATTTTGTATTTGCTTTCCCAAATTCACATTCAGAGGATTAGTTATTTTCAGGCTTTAATAGCACAGCTACAAGAAAAAGTTGTGTGAATAATTTAAATCGATGTGGGTTTAAGAGTTTGTGGCCTACACATTAAGAACTGTGTTTTGAAGAAGTCTCATTTCCCAGATCATGGCATAAGTAGATAAATAGAACATATTAAGCCTTAAGGTTATGAAATTCATCAGGTGGTGTTATCAACTGCAGAGGCCAGAGAACAGCACTGTCCAACATTCAAGCCAGACAGTGGGAGAAAAAAAAAAACAACAACAAAAACCAAAATCAAGCAAGCAAAGAACAACAAAAAAATCCATCAACGCTTAGGCTAGAACTAAATGCCATGTTATTGACACGACAAATACATGAAGAAGCTAGCAGCAGCCTTACAGAAAAGAATACAAGCATTTAGAAGAGAAATTTATTGCTCGTGACCAGGAAGAGTTTTAAATATTTATCTACTGTATGCACACAAAAAAAGCAAAGGTCGCTTAGAAAATAGTACTTTCCCATGCAAAAACCACAATAATAAAAATATGTACAAACCAGTGTCAACAGATTCAGGACTGAAATGATATAATCAGTGCCACAGGTCTGACAATTTTCCATTTGATCTAATCCGTACGTGATGACCATGTCACAGTGTATGGTCATACTTGGATCTAGGCTGCCAAGTAAAACACCAACACACTCATTGGCAGCTGTAAGTACAGCTTCAGAAAAGAATACTTGGTTTGCTGCAGTCACACATCTCATTACTCTGTACAGAACCTGGAAAATTAAACACACACCTATATTAAACTCCATTAAAAAGAGACAAGGACTATTTAATTGTATTCACATCCATTTGATACCCTGCCCCATCACATACTCTGCAGCTTGGAAAATTCTGTCAATAGAATATTCTGAATAATGCACATCATGGCATTACACTTCATAACTACATGAAAAAACAAACCTTCAACTGCCTGGGTTCCTACTCAGTTAAAGACCTGCAAAGACCTAGAAAATCTAAATTCATTATTCAGAATTCTGTTCAGTTCCAACTAATGTCAGCAGAACTCCTCTTGTAAAAGACAGACTAGTTTTCTTTTCTCCAGCTTTTGTCACAAGAATCCTCGCAGCTTAAGACTCAAGTTACATAACTGTCTTGGGTTTAATTTGGAAATCCATACGCTTATTTATCCCAGAAGTTTTATCTTTCACAAAACTCTGCAAGGCCATAAATATCAGTTGCGTAGCTCATGCAGCAACAACAAGATTTTGATTGCAGGTATTTTTATCTTAGCTTTAATTTTATTTTTTTTATATATATCATTCACACCCTCTACAGTTCCTATTACAGAATTATAGCAGCTACTTAGCATATTATATAATATTTCTTCTGAATTTACACCATCCTATACTATACTTTAGAAAAAGAAGACTTTGCTATCAGGTTCTGTAAGATACAATTTCAGTGTGGATTTAAAAAACCCTAAGTTTTTATAAGAACCTAATTTAAATTATGAGTTCAATTTTTATAGCATCAGAGCAATCTGAATAAGTGGTAACATTATAGTTACAAAGACAGTTAACACAAGCATGAACCTAGCTGCATGAAGCTAAAATGCCTAAAAAAGTTAGTTTCTGCTCTATGACTCCCATGTGCCACTATCACAATCTATACATTAATATTTAGTAAAAGTCTTCTAGCATATTTCTTCAAGAAAATACATTTGCTCAAAGCTGAACATATACATACTCACGTAAAACTCACAAAACCTAAATAAACCACACTGAGTAGCACCATTATATAGTGATAAATCATGTCAGCAACAAAGAAAAACAAAAAGAAAAACCTGAATTCTTACATCAGTTACATATGCTTCCGTAATCGGTGGTCCTCTAATTGGGCTGAAGCGTTCCCCAATACTCCTCACCACAGTACTGAAAACCCGAAGAAGTGCAGCCAGTTTAGGTAGTGATACTGAAGGAGGAGGAATATCTTCATCTACTGACTCCCCAGAAGCCACATGGCTGAGGTCCTACGGCACAGAAGTTTTATGTATCAGTACACATCACTAACAGTCGTAATACATACAGAAAAGATAAAAATACGAGATTGAAAATCTATTTTCCAGACACATTATAGATACTATTCCACTATATTTATCCAATATCTCTAGCTTCACATACATATGAGGATGGGATATAGGCACACAATGACCATGAGCAATTCACAGAGCAGTAATGAGATGCTGCTCCTTAGTTTAACCACTGAAAGAGAGTACTCAGCCTATATCTTGTAAATTAAAACAGGCTTATGATGTTCCTGGGCTCCAGAACATGATCACCCATATTGCTGCACTGTTAAAATACTTGTCTGCACACTTTTACCACTCTCAAACAATTCCTATTCTCAAATTGGAGTCAGGATGTTCGAGTGGCCATGCCCATCACACTGTTTACATGCAGCTACTTTGATCTGGAGACCGTGAGTTTACTAGCAGGCTACTTCATGCCAGCTGGCATCAGTGCCTGGGAAACATTCCCAGAAGTGCTGATCTCATTAGTATAGATATAGCCTTGGTCACACAGAGATAAAAACACACAAGCTGGAGCCACCTCCACCATGGTTAAGTTAACACATTATCTTAAAACTCTTCTGTGACTAAGAATACACACCTTGCCCAGTTCAGCAGACAAGCTGATAAGCAGTGACTTACTGCACTGATTAATCACTTTCAACCATGTGCCTACAGTCACAGCAGCACAGGCTTCCTGACACTGCCAATGAGGTCTGTGAAACCTAACTCTTCAAGCTGTATCATCAGAAGCCTTGGTGAACATATAAGTACACTAATAAAATAAAATTATTTATTCTGCTTTGAGTAAAACAGTTATGCTGAAAGTACAATTTCACCTATAGGATCTCCATGTTAACATATGTAATACAGCATAATCTAATTATAGTTATACCTTAAGAAAAAGACAACCCCCCTCAAGCCAAAACTATTCCTTTAATAACAGTGTCAGATAAACTCTATGCTCTGTGAACTAAGCAAAGGTTACAAAGTCAAAACAAAGTATGTTAAAAGAATATACTTCAGTTTTCTGTCAGTTCCTGCTGCACTATTTCCTGCTCAAAATAATTCACTACTTTTAAAAAGACAGATTTACCATTAATCTATAGAAGTATTAAAAATCCCTCTGCCCCTAAAAGTCACCACTTCTGAAAAACTCTGAAGCTGAACAATTAGAGAACACAACAAGACCATTAAATGTTTCCACTGCATCTTTTTAAAAATGAAGGAATTCCTGTTTAATTGTTTTTACTTTTATTATAACATGATATTTTTAATTACAAGGGCTGAAAGCCTGGGTATAATACTATTTAAGTAGTTAATGAGGATTTGTGTAGAATTGTCATTGCATATGCCTTAAGTATACTCTGTAATTTGATCTTCTTCCCCAAGAAAACCATGTAATTGTATTTTCTACAAATATAATAAGATTTCTACATAATAATTTCTACAAATCCAGAAGAATCACAGCTGTGGTTTTATTAAGCAATCCACAACAGTTAACTCTAGTATATACCATAAAGTCTTGTTTACCTCAGCATAAGCTTCCATATCTTCTAAAAACTGACCCAAGAGTGTGGTAGAAAAAGTAAGATCAGCCACCCAAAAGGGCTCCAAGCTCTGCAGCCATCCTGTATAAAAATACCAGGACAATTAAAACAGGGGAACAAGGCAACATACAAAACTCAAATTTTAGTTGCATATTGCTAAGGTAAAAGTTGCTAAGGTAAGAGGTCATCTGTATGAAATAAAATTTAAAAATAAATAGAAGTTGTACTTCCCTCTTTCGCCCTTTTGACAAACTCATTTTAAGGTCCAGTCCTGCACCACAGCAGTTAAACATTCAGGACAGAATCTAGGGCTGTGACACAGGAAACAGACCTGCTGTGAGTAACTCCAAGACAACTAATACAGCTATAGGAAGAAGTTACCCAATTTCTTAAACGCCAGTAGAGTATCTTTCCCACTAAGATTTTCTAGAAGTACATAGGACAAAATATACTCTTTCACAGAGAATATATTAAGACCTATAAACTTATTAACAATTCTTAAAATGTTACACAAAACAACTGATGTCTCAATGTAGCCTGAATAAAGCATCACAATTTTTTCTGGATTTAGCACAAAATGTCAAATGCACGTTTACTAAAAGATTAGGAACAAAGTATCTTGTTATGTAGCCAGAAACTCATTTTGGTTTAACATCAACTTCCATGTCAGTAGGACCAGACTCAGTAAGTAAACCCACATGGTCTGCAAGCCAGAGCAGACTCCATCAATGACTCTTTGGTCAAACTTACCAGACACTTGTTGTGTCAATGAAGGTTTCTGAGTGTGATCTATATGCCACCCAACCAGTATGTCCACTGTGTCCTGTAAAGCAATTTTGAAAAGAGGTTAATTATCCAATTTGCTGCACCAACACTTCCATGCAAGAAAGAAAATACAAAAAATAAGTAAGCTTACCCTAAAATTGGTGCTAAAAATGTGTGGGTAGCATCGGGACACCAAAAGGATGCACTTGACACATTTGCACAGTAATTCTGGTGTTTCCACATTTTCTAGAATGGACTGCAGGCTGGTCATTACAAGCTAAAAAGTAAAGCAAACCCACTAGGCATTTCACTTCATTAAAACAACATGTGAAGAAGTTACAATACTAGACACAGATTTATTCAGTGTTGAATACTTTCTAGCAAGCTACTTTGATTCAAACAAACATTTCAATACACCTCCTGCAGTAAAGAAAAATGTAAAAAGCATCACATATACTGCATGAAAATAATCATTTCAAGTGGGCATTTGCTTGAAATATGGCAGACCCAGCTTCAATGCTTGGGGACACTGTTTTCTTTAATTCTTTAGCAACTAGCTAAGCCCCTGTATCTCCTGCTGAAGCTTTTCAGCTCTGTAAAGTAAATATTAAATTAGAGCACAGATCTGGACATAGTTGTTCTACACCCAAAACAACAGACCCTAAAACTTGAACCAGCAGACCAGATTTGTCTGCACACATCCTGCTCCCTCTCAGATCTAACTGCAACTCAGGTTAGAAGTTTTAAGTAGGAGGTAGCACAAAGCAATCAACAGAGTTTGGGTCTTGTGTACCATTCCACTTGAGCTCTCTTTTTGGTCTCAACAAGATTCTTCCTCTTGGATCTGCAATATATACTAAAAAGTCACATCAAAATATGTATCATCCTACAAAGACTTGACATTCCTTTTTAATGTAACTAGAATCAAAGAATCCCATTGAATCAGAAAGCTTCTTTCTCGTTGTAATTATATTTACTTATGTCAACATAGCATTATTTAGTGTTCATTCTGGTTTAAAAAGTTGATTCACGCATTGTCCTGGAAAAAACATTAATAACCCCGTTTTAACTTATAGTATTACCTGCATTAAAGATGAAAAGGCTTTCTTTTCTCCTACAGTCTCCAGCGCTTTGTAGGTTGCACACAAATAAAGAAGTTTAACTTCCTCTTTTGTGGATGAGCTGAATTTGCTAAAAATCCATTTGAAGATCTTCTCAGCCTCGTAGCTCAGAGAAGCACAAAGAAGGCCAAGACAGCAAGCTCCTTCCTGTCTCAGTTCTTGAAGCAACTTGCTACTGTATTTTTGGGGAGAAAAAAAGAAGGCATGAAATCTCCAGATGAGAGCAGAACAGATTAAAGCATTTTCTAAAGCAGAAAAATATATGCATGAATGAAGTTGCATTTCTCCTACTTAATGGCAGCATAGATGAAGCTAAAATAAAAAATTATAACCTGAAAAATTCTATGAAATACTATTTCTATGGAATAAATCAACTTGAGTAAAAGTGTGCATAAATAGGCCATTCTACTTACAACACACTATCCAAGGAAGAAAATTCTTAACATGCAGCTGACTTGGGGTGGTAACACTGAACTAACACCAAAAAGCCCCCACACACCTGAGCTCCCTCTATGTAAGCTCTTAGTTGGATGTAAATGAATTAGTTCAATTTGACAACCCGAGTAGCGCACTACTACACCCAGGTAATTAGACACAGCTGAGACAGACTTCATGCTACCTACAGCAAAAGCCACACTTGTGCATTCAAATTCTCTTGTGTGAATTGACCTCTATACAGTCTAACAATATTGTTGATACGCCTAAGAGTCTTCAACCTCCTCCAGTTCCATCCTTTTACTGTAACGTCACAGCCATGCAAAATTAGTGAATTAATTTCTTCCAACCTTTCCCCCCCTTCATTCCATTTCTATACTGAATTCCAAATGTAACGCTGTCGCTATTTTTCCTCTTGAAAGCCTTCAAACTGCTTAGTTTTTCCAGCTTACCTTTCATTGAGTACATCATGAATGGCAGTCAGGATATTATCCAGCTGTTTAACTAGTACCTATAGGATACATAAAAGGCATAAGCATAATAATGGCACAATAACTTCTGGAAACTAGGTCCTGTATACACCCAGATTAAAAACACCACTGACAATTCTGTTCGCTAACAGAACATTATTGTGCTTTCCATGGCCTCTGCAGACTAGCATCAACTATATTAAGCAACACTGCAATATTATCCTACATGTTATATTTCATATTTATTTACAGTAGCCACAAAAATACACTGGCAGCCTACTATCAAGGTTTGTTCTAAGTTTAGTACTTGCTGATAACATTACATCACAGATGCAAGACTCAACATACAGCTCATCAGTAGTGCCTACTGAAGACTTAGTCTCCTATGCTAATAATCAATTGTATCAGCAGAATATCTAATTGATCAGATAATACAATCTGAAATATTAAAATTCCTCCTTAAGCAATCCTGACTTTTCAGAGAAACAGCACTATTTGGGGGGATGAAACATTGATGTAACAGTGCTTCTCAGCAAACATAACCAGAAATACTTGTTTTCCTAGTAAGCACTGAAAAAACCTAACACATTGGTGAGCTGAGTTGCAAAATAATACACTAACTGCAACTGTGTAAGATTAACAACAAGTTTTCTTGACAAGAAAATAAAAAGGTTTATTCTCTTTTCTTCAGAAAGATATCAATCTTTCACATGGTGGATGTTACTAGCTTTTGTTGTTAAGTTCTGAGCAACATCACTCTTTCTGGGGAGCAGAGGGGCAGGGAAAGAAGTCCATATGCTTGGCCCCTCAGAACTCACAAGGACATTTGAAAAATGTGCCCACTATCTGCAAAAAAGGCTACAAAAGAGACAGGAGAAGGCAACTGTACCATTCAGAAGCTGCAGCATGATGCCATTATATCACAACGCCAAACCTGCCTGGATGCGTTCCTGTGTGATGGACTCTAGGTGACCCTGCTCTGGCAGGGGGGTTGGACTGGATGATCCTTTGAGGTCCCTTCCAACCCCTAGGATTCTGTGATTCCGTGATTAGTGACTTTTACTACTTTGCTTTGTTGAACACACATTTCAACCATGAGATTGAAAAGAACTCTGTTAAACTACACTTAATAGTGTCAGGTACTGCAGGAGCTACCGCTAGGTTAAACACTGTTCATCATGAAGTATTAGGCTTGACATTGTGGATATCACCTGACATCTGATCTTGTTCTCATTACTTTGTCTCTCAGTGACAAACCTCTAACATTCTGACCAGCAGCAAGTACAAAGTCACCACTGAGTTCAGTATTAGAATGGCAACTCCGGTATGTTCTGAAATAACAATAAACCTAAACAAAATGCAGTTACAAAAAATAAATGGGGAAAAAGGCACTGAGAACAATGGAAATAATTAAAAAAACCCCCCACGAAATAATTGTGAAAAGCATTTACCCCCCAAGCTCTTGTATTAACAAGGATTTTGTTTCAAAGGAAAACTGAAGTATTAGCTAGGCTTGCACATGGTATGCTTACACCTAGGAGCACAGATTAGAAAAGCCTCAATATTTAAGTGTCACACCTTTTGGAAAAGAGCACAATTACCACTCTATTAATATACAATGTTAGAATGAACTGACTTCTTATAGACAGACATAATTCACAAAATTCACAACTGAAAAGATACTTCACTGCCTGTAAATGAGTGGCAGGGTATTAAACCATCACTTCCTGCTTTTTTGATACCCTGAGAACTCCAAGCTCTCCAAAACAGCGGGGAAGATGTGTCAGACAAAATAGATACTTCACTTTAAAATAAGTAATATTAAAAACTTATATATTCAGTGGGATACTTCCACCACCACCACCCTCAAATCCTTAAGAAACACTTGAGGATATTACAGAGTTCAACAACCCATTGAAAAACTAAAAGATGTAATAAAAAGACTTACTTCATTTTCTTTCCATAAAAATAAATTCACAACAAAGGTGCTTAGCTAGAAAGCTGAGTAACTCTAAGATGAGCTATTCACAAGACTGAGACTGTATAAATATCTGCATATTTTTAATTTAAAATACAGAAACAGTTCTTGAACAAGAACACAACACATTTTACTTGCTTTTTTCTCTCTATTTCCTTGCTAAAGAATCCAGAGGATATTGATAAGACCAGTCAAAAAAAAACAGATGCATGCCATAATTACTCCTACAGGTCATGCATTCAGTAGTTTGCTTTAGGGCAATACATCATAAGTAATCAAGCAATAAAAAAAATCCTGAATGCCAGAAAAAGGACAGGCAATCCAGGTATATACTCTCCTTTGTTGTGGAAGGAAATTCCTGTAATATAAGATATTCCTTGTAGACACATCCCAATATCCAGATTTTATTAAGACGGTTTTATAAAATAAGAAATACTCCAGTGTTATGGAAAAGTGAAAAATACTAACCAGTTTGTTTTCTGGTTGCTGAATGAATTCTCTCAATTGCTTTACAGTAGCCAGTCTTCGGTCTCTGTCGTCTTCCCGAGTAATCCTCCGAAGAAGATTTGACAGTCGAGACTCGTCAGAATAAGACAACGATCGCTCTGAAAAAAAGAAAAGGCAGTTACTTCATTCCTCTACAGCATTTGACCAATAGCACCTGTACTGTCTGAAATGTGCCTGTGGACTCAATAAGTCATAATAGTAATTTGAGAATAAAGTTAAAAATCCTGATTTGTTTTAAAGCTAATTGAGGAAAATTAAATGCAAAATCTCATTAAGCTACCAAAATACTTAATTTCTTGCAGTGGAGAGCCCAGTACCTTGGTAGAACTCATTCAGAACTAAGCAGAACTCTTTTACTTCTACACAATAAATTTAGTTCCCTTCTATATATATAATCTAAAAAAAAAAAAAGGGGGTGTGATAAGGTTAAATCCGACATCTGACTGAATATATAAATAAATATTACTTGTTGAATTATTTTTTAAAAAAACATCATGGAAAAAACCAAGTTGCTTCTTGATGCAAAGAACCAAATTTAAGCTCGAGCAACTACCAGGAAACAAGATTTTCCCTGTCATTTTGGCACAAAAAGAAGGATTCTGAGTAGTCCTCATAGCTAGCAGGGTTCTGCTTCGAAAAGGAAATAGATCTACTCTTCCTCTAATGAGGAATAAAAGTATACACCCTGCAGAGGTGCAGTGGCTGTTGATTTAAGTGGATCACAATACAGGAGGATTAGCATCTTCCTAAGAAAACACTTAAGTTGACCAACAGCACTATTGATAGCAGTGAAAGTCACAACTCAGTTTACCCGATTTAGGTACCAATTACAAAGAATTCATAGGAATAATTAATTTCCCTCATTTGCAAAAAAAGGAAATAAAGTTCCTTTTGAGAAGTTTAACATTACATGTTGCATAATGATTAAAATCAGAGGACTCATGGAATGCAATGAGGTTTTCATAGTTACCATGACTCTTACGGGAACACTCAAGACAACTACAGACAGCTTTTTTCTCTGGTTTGTTACACATCAGTTATCTAATGGGAGCAGCCATAAAGGCAACTTGGTTATAACAGGAAGGTTATAATGGAAAAATACTGACAGAATATTATGCCTGCCAGCCTGGGAACTGCTAGCCTGAGAACCTGGCCTGGGAACCTAGAGCATTCTTGAAGGGCAGCTGGCTACCCAAGAACCTGAGACATCCTGAGATACCCTCAGTAACTGCAATACCAAGAAACTGCAACAACCAACTTATTGTCTGGAAAGGTGAAAAATCAACTGTAATGGTGGAAAACATCCTGGGAAAGAAGGAATCAGCAACAGCTATGGCTGCTCCTGCTGGGAAAACAGACTGGGAAAGCAAACATTGGTCTGAGAAAGAAAACAGCATCATCTATTGGCTGTTCCAGGTGAAAAACAGTTAGCAAAAGCTACAGGTGCCTCCAGGACCCTTTATGTCTCTAACGATACAAAAAATAACTCACTTTCTACCCAAAGAGAAGCTTCTCTCTAAGAGCAACCTCTGCAAAGGCTTTGCTACAGACTGGGCTCTCACTGGGGACTCCTGACTGACTCCAGGCTCTGTGATGCAGATCATCTCTGAAGTGAGACATTGCCATCAATTGGCTCCGTTCCTGGGAGGAGTCTGGTGAGTGCTGTACCAGTAACACTCTGAATAATACATATAGGTGCACATGTAAGTAATTAATCATAAGTACATACTTGCTTTACTAGTGGTAATTTGCAGTAACTTGTAAGAAAGGAACTTAAGAAGCAAAACCCTTTGTGTCCTTGCTAAGACAGAACCCTATGAACCCCTCTACAGGCCATTAATTCCTCTAGGTCCTGACACCATCTACAGGAGAGCATGTCTTTTGTGTTGTAGTCATGAAGAATATTCTCAATCTTATTTTCGTGTCTTCATTTTTTGAATTTTGAAAGAGTATGAATAAAACAGGCCTTGATAATCTGTTTCTTCTCAGGCAACAGTTCAAGCAATTAATTTTGAAGACACTTGACATTCTGAAGGATTAGGCAGGCTTAGCAAACATTAAAATAGCAGTAGGAGTCTGACGGATCAAATCTATGTTTTGTTCCTAGCTAGAACAGCTACACAAGCATGTTGAGATGTTATCTGACAGGCACGAAGAGCACTTTTTTCTTTTAAGATGTTACTGATTTTACAGAAGACTAAGGCATACATATCCATTTAGGAATAATTACGTTTCTCCTCCCTTGCTTTATCTGGAAACCAGAGTCTTCGGTAGCGAGGGAAAAGCCACGTCTGGTGAGAAACATACCAGGAATCATGACCAGCAAAGACCCTTTCTGAAGTAGTATCTGAGGTCTTCCTCAGTGATGGTGCCAGACTAATAATTACATGACTATGTGCATCTGAAGATCTCCTTGTATTTCTGCCCAGAGCTGAACAGCTGAACAGCTAGCAGCTGTAATCCAAGGCTTGCCTGCCAATGGTCAATACAGAGCTAAACTTCAGAAAGATGGACCTAGCGCAGTTACCCACCAAAAGAATTAGCCCAAGGCTGTACCATGTCTACCATTTTCTTTAAAACCTAGGCAGTTGTAGGTCACCAGATCAAGAAAAAAAAATATTCTTTTATAAGTTCAAATGGAATAGCTTGGAAACAAAACATAGGCAATCAAGAATTAAAGTTCTTTGGAGGCTTCACTTCGTGGAAAACAGTAATTTATTTTGAAATATGGTTGTGCCATTCTACATACAAAAAAAATATCCTAAAACCAGAACTGTATAAATAAAAGTACTACCACCAAGCCTACTGGTATGAGACACATTTAACTGCTGCGAGAACAAGATGTACTGTTCAAAACTCTACCAAAAGCAGCATTGTTTTTAATCAGTTAATATCTGACAAACATTGGCGTTACTCCCCGAGATAGTGTTAGCTGTCTGTTGAACCACAATCATAATCTAAAAATAATAAAAGAGAATAAACTAACCAAGAGCATGACTGAAGCTATACTAATCAAAGCACTAGTTACTGAACACCTGTATGACTTTCAATTTGTGAAAAATCAAGGTCTCAGGCACGTGCTAACTCACTCCCTCAAGAAAACTATTTTAAAAAATTGCTTTATGCACACACTAACAAACAAGAAAATATAAAGTAATTTTAAAAATAAGATCCTGTCCAACATAATCCCACTGTATTTTGAAGAAGATATGAAAAAACAAAATGACTTGCTGAAATCTACAACAATCACAAAGACAGCCAGTAACAAAGGAGAAACTCTTGAAATCTGCCATCTAGAGGCCAGAACATGTACAGAAGCATACAAGTCACAGGCAGCGACTTCAGTCATCTGAAATTACAGTTCCTAACATTGTAAGGATTAGAGGTGCTCACGTACCTAGAGAACAGCCTAAATTTTCTGCCAGTACTAATGGTACTTGAATGGTAATTGAAGTACAAGCTCACTATTACTACCAGAAGTATTATTTACACAGAGTCTCTACTAGATAATTCGCTTATTTCCTCTACATAGACATAATTTAAGACATTAAAGAGACCAAATAATTTTTAAATCAACACATCAGATTGGGATCATAAATTCTGAGTTTAACCCATTCCAAAGATCAGGCTTTTGCAACAGTCATGTCACCACCTGCACCTCAGTTATTCCATCTGCAAAGCACACCAAACACTCTTCTTTCAACCTTTTGTTTCCTCTGAAATACAAATCCCCAAGGAGAAACACTGTGTCTTCATATGTTTATAATGTGCCTAGCATAAAGCAGTCACAGCTTTTGTCAGTGGCTCAACTACGACTTAACACTAAGTGATGCAATAAATGACAGTGCTTAGTCATAACCAAGTTTCTATTTTCATTCAAAAGTCCTTGGAACAACTTTTTTTCTTTTTAAACTATGATTTAAAGCCAAGTAGTGGGAAAAGTGAAACCTTCTTTCTCAAAAATTCATGTCCTGCATTCTTGCACCCTCTAATAACTCCAGATTTACTCCAGCTGCATCTCCCAAGAACTTGCCCACGTTCTTACAGTGCCTCTAGTTCCTCCGCGATCTCTGATCCTCAGCTGAGCAAGAGAGAGGAAGAATTGTGGCTGGTTCAGGAGAATACATCTCCTGACTAATCAACTGGTATGATGGGATTACTTGACCTGCAGGCCAGTGAGAACAGATAACAGTTGAGCTCACCATTGCAGGTTTTCCCACACTAGGGACACAGTGATTAACATTTTACTCAGGCATCAATTTTCAACAAATCTAAGAGCAAGTTATTCTTCTTGGAGCCCCTGATCTCCTTGCCAAATTTGGCTAACCTAAATAAGGGTTGAAAAGGTATTTCAAGGAAATTGAAAGATTGACAGCATAATCCACATAGCAGTGCAGAGAACAGTAAACACAAGATGACAGTTTCCATCAATACCTAATCATACATCGCAAAAAATAAAATCCATATAGATTATCTAATCATAATTAATTTCTTTTCATATTCTGAACACGAGAGAGCTTGCCAAAAGAGATCCTCTTTTCCTGAAGATGTGTGGTATCCTTACCCTGTGATTTCCTCATGTCTTTTGTGGCTAAAGCACGATTCCCATGTGGAACACTGGTAAAATCAGGATTGGTCACATTGTTAACTCTCAGCTCTTGCCCCAACGACTTCCGACCATAAGTATTTTCCCCAGATCCTCCATTGACACTGTAGCCACCTGTGGAAAAAACAAGGTGAGATTAAACCAGGCTGTCAAGACCATATACTTAGTAGTGTAGTGTGTTACCAGTTATTCAATTCATATGCAAATTAGCAGGCCTATCCTCTACCATCTTCTTTACCTTCCTTTTTTACTGTCACATGCAAAAATGTTTTTTTACGCCCTGTAAGTTTCCAGGTCACATATTCAGAATCTGATGACTTTTTTTGAAGCATATGAAAAATCCTCTATTGCATTAAAGTTTAACATCAATTTTGTTGTATTTGGGGTTATTATTACCCTTGACCCTATTTTACAAGGCCCTTCACATCAAACTGTTAGTACCCTTGGCTAGATGCATTCACTTACTTGCTCCTTGGTTATGTACATCAAATTTCTATTGTTTTTGTTACAAATTCACCACACAGGGTCAGTAAAATGACCCACAAAAAGGAGAAAGCTTTTAAAAAGCCACAGTTTATTTATACTACCATGTACAGATTGAACAACTCTCCCTAAAGATACAACAGTCACTATTTTCACATGCTAACACTGACATTATCTTAAATTTATTAAATTCAATAGTACATTCTCCCACTTGAGATACACATGGTACATCTTTGGTAGTGATAAAAAACAAATCAGTGTCATTTTGAGTAATTAAATTATTTTTAATCCCAGATTCACAAGAATTTACATACTCAAATGTTAAAACCAAAGATCTTCTGAGTCTGCCACACCGCTTTGAGGGGCAGGTTCTCCCTCTGCAGTGGCGTGGAGAAATGAAACTGTCCCTCCCCTGAGCCTGCCCAATACTTCTCTCAGTGTGAAGCTCACTTGAGGCAGGCGTGCAAGCAGCTTTCTAAAGTGCCTTCCCTGCCTGAGACAGGGAAGAATCAACTAATAAAACTAAACCCAGAAAACCAAAAGATATGCAGGACTTTTCCGAAAAGATATTTCCACAATTCCACCTGCATCAGTGTACAAAAGCATGCCTGGGGAAAAGGAGAGGTGGCTCTCAGCCAAAAGAGGCAGCCTACCAAGACTACATGATGGATAAAAAAACCAAGTTCAAATATGAAGGTGAATCTTTACCTTTGTAGGTATAAGGAATGCAATCTTGAATGCAAAACTTCTGGTAAAAAGAAATAGTAAACTACCAGTAGAAGTTTGTGTATTTCTGTGCACATGGGACTACCCTACCATTACAGAAAATTCAGTGCAAAGTCTCAGTTGCAATTAATTACAATTAGAGCGAAGATGATTTGTGTATATTTGGATTTACAATATTAAACTCAATTTGAAACAAACTAGCATGTCTGTCACCTTTTGTCATAACAAACCAACACTGGCCTATAAAGAAAACTACTTCTAACAGCAATAATTCTATCACTAAACAGAAGTATATCACTAAAATTCAAAGAAAAAAAGAAAGTAATTTAACTGAAGATAACAAATAATCATGCATACATCAACTATCAAAGCAGACATATTACCACATACTATTGAAGTTCTTGAAATTATTTCATACTTTCCTTCTAGCACACAAAAATTCCAGCTTTTTTGGTTGTCTGCAAAGGCATGTAATATTTGCTACAGCATATTTGACATTATCTTAAAAGAATTAAACACAAACCTTTATTCTCCCACTTGACACACAGATGATAAACCTTTAGTAACAATATGAAACAAATGATCATTCAGAGTAATTCAAAAACAGCAGGGCAATCAGGTTTTTCAGCAATAAGGCTATACATATTACATTATAATTCTCTTCAGTTATCTGCTGGCTTGAAAAGTTTTTAAAAATCCTATTATATACAAATTCTATACACTTCTCTCTAAATATTAAATCTAAGACCAGATAAGAATATGATCAGCTATATCACTGTTATTAATTTTAGCCTAAAAATGCAGATACTATGGCATATGAATACTAATGCAGGATCTTTCTAGCAGTAAGGACTCTGAGTACATCATACAGCTACAAATCAAAAGGGAGGAAAGTGTTGCAGGAATGGAGAACATCTCACCTGTAAGTGAAAACTCAGGAGCCTTTTATTTAGTAGTTTTTAGTTAAAATCTGCAAACTCCCCTGTCTTGTTTTATAAGGTAATTGCAGTCTTTCCACTAGTTAATGTGAAGGGGTATTAGAAAAAAAATAATAATGAAAAAAGAGACAGCCAGACTAACCTTAAAGATGCAGAGTGAAAGGACAGGAGTCAACAGTCATAAGCTGCAGCAAGGGAAATTCAAACTGGATATGAGAACACAATTATTTATCAGGAGAGTGGTAAAAAAATAAACATACTGCTAAGGGAGGCTGCACAACCTCCCATCCTCGGAGGTTTTCACACCTGAACAACTTCCAGAATTATCTAGTTGGAAGCCATTCTTATTACCATCACCAGAAACAGGGGGAAAATGTCTTCCCAATGATTCTAGGTACTTATGCCATATTGTATCCAGGATAGAAAAGCTAGAATTTCCTAACATGACAATTCCATGCTGGCAAACTCCAACAGATTAAACAACGTAACTACTCTGCATCTGTAAGCTTACAAATTTCTCCAAAAGTAAAAACCAACTACAGATACTTGGAATTTGGTTTTATAGTACAGAATATCCTAATCATCTCTTTTCAAGTCACACCTGAACAAAATAGCATAATTAAAAGCACTGAGCTAGCAGAGACATGCCCTGCAAGATACAGTACTTGAGGGACAGATAGGTGCATTTTTCTTTTCAAATGGCATTTTCCTAGTAACTTCATGAACTACCTTACTGAACTTGTCCAGAACTTACTATTTCCTTATACTCCCAGTACGTTCTTTAAATACTAACACACTTCAAAGTATAAGAATAACCCACTATGCCAGTAACAGTAAACACAGTAAATCTCTCCATGTTGATACACTGACAAATAGACTCACTTCCTAAGCAGTTTCTCTGTTAATCAGATCTTAAGGTTCTCAAGGTATGCAGATAAACAAACACCTGTTTCTTGCTCCTGCCTCCTACTAACAGTGCCTACTACTTATAAAAAAAAATAAATTTGCATTTGTGCACCCAGCTGTAATTTCCCCTAAGATGCAGCACTTCTTTACAGATAGTTAGAGGGCAAAGAAGTAGGGGGAGTGTGAATGCTTTTTAGGTTCCTGAACAAAAACTCCCACGCTAATAATCCTGTGAGATTTTTTTTGAGTCTGGCCTGCCTGAAGAAGATTTACATAGCCTAAAAAGTGACTTCACTAGTAAAAAAATCCTCCTGTTTGCTACATGTATTTGGTGATTTTTAAAAAAATACAGATTTCTTTTTATAAAGGTGAAAGATACACGATTCTGTATTTTTAGCTGTTGTCTAAAGAAAGTATTTCCATGCTGAAGAAAAAAAACCAACAAACAGAAAAAAAAGTATGAACTATACATCACACAATCTATATGAAAAATGAGGCCCATAAAAGTAGAAATTCCCATTAATGACAAAATACAGATTTCATTCCCAAACACAGATTCTACTTTGCTGCAGTAAAGCTGCAGCAGGTAGGACATAGATCAGCAGTCCATTTCATCAGACAGTCCATTTTCAATACCAGAAGCATTAGACAGTATTCAGGAAGAAATTACAACTTGCAAACCACACGCATCCAGAATAGTATTCCTTAGGAAAAAGGGCTTATTC
The DNA here is from genome assembly GCA_013398125.1 of Aegotheles bennettii. NCBI lineage: Eukaryota > Metazoa > Chordata > Aves > Caprimulgiformes > Aegothelidae > Aegotheles > Aegotheles bennettii. Next base: position 59,633 of record VZRW01009577.1, read on the forward strand.
TGTTAATGCATTAAGTATCCTCTTACATTCTTCTCCTAATGCAACTGCATGTTTTTCTCACTATTCACATCAACCACAACATTTCCACAACACAGTGATACCGTGGCAATGAGTTGTAGAAGTTCACTGAGTTTTTTGGGAAAAAAAAAAAGGAAAGAAAAAATCCTCCACCATTTTAAGCTTACTGTCTTTCTCTGAATGTCCCTTTCCAATTTACACATGAAACAGCAATCTGTATACCTTTTTCTTCATTCTGTATGTCAGTGTGGACTCTGATATCATCGTGTCTTTGTCGAGACACCACAGCTGAATTTGAGGGTTGTAATCCATAGGAGGCAGAACTGCCCCGATCTCTGGATGAAGAGTATTTTAAATTGTCCTGGTCAGCTGATGCACTGTCAGTTCTATAAAGAGAAAAATATATTTTTTTATGTAGAGGTATAACAAGACCGGGGTTCACATTCACTTCTAAATGCAATGTATTTAAATGACAATGCAAAGGAAAAGCACCAACGCCTTTTCTCAGGACGTTCTCAAGTCTCTTTTCAGTTAGATGCCTACATGATGAAAAATTACTTCCCAGAAGTGAAGAATAAAATACAACTAGGTACAGGCATATACAACAGAGAGGCGATACAGTGTCTACCATTTGGGAGTCATTACTAATCCACACACGAACATTTACATAAAATGCTAGGCCTGACTGACCAATGTACAACCACTCATCAGATGGAGGTGTTACTGGCACTGAACTGATCATCAATAGAGGAATCGCATATTAAGTTTGTGAAAAATAAAATTGCCAACCAAGAAAACAAGCTTTACTGTGGAAGACCTGGAATGTAAATGAAGAGGTGTTATCTGTTAGAGCAAACGTTTGCAGATAAAAAGTGAGTTACAAAATCTGCATTAAGTTTAAATTACTCTCATATCAGAAAACTGATTTATAGCCGAGGATAAACTTTTAAGGAAAAAGGTGAAAATTATGAAACCTGCTCTTCTCATAGAGCTTACAAAGTGATTTCATTTTTAAAAATAGTTACTTCAATATACTAAACTTGTGCACGTGAGATTTCAGAACCTGAATTCAACCAATCACTTTAAAGGCATTCTTACAAGGAACACTGGGGTTTTACATTAAAACCATTAAAATAATGTGCACCCAAAACAAATATCAGCAGAATTTTATTCAACTCATGTATACTTGGAATCACACAATACAAATTATTTACAGAGGGCTCTTCCTAAGCAAACTCTAAAGATCTAGTATTTTTATTTTAACCTTTGGATAGCTCATTTGATTAACAAAAAGCAGAACAGATCATTCCTTCTCATTAAATTAACCACAATTTGTGTAAGGACAAACACCACATGTTCCTGGGGAAAAGTATTTAATTTTTACTTTTGAAGAGAACACTGATTAGAAACAGTAGACAAATTCATAGAAAAAGGGTTAAATACAGCACAAGGCCAAAAGGGTAAAACACAGCTGAAATTTTTAAAAGCCATTGTTACTTAAACTGTCATAAAATACAGCTCATCCTCAGTACAACTTGAAGAGCAATACCATGAGGATTGATACTTGCAAAAACTGTAATTAAAGAAACCCCCCAACACATTTTATTCTCTTAAGAATGTTAGAAGACAATATACTGTCAATTTGGAATATGGTTCGAAAGAAGGAAGTTGTGGTTTTGCCCTGTTCTCACAGTGAAAGGCTGACACAAGGTTTGCTTGGCAGATATTATTCCCTTTTGCTGTATAAGCAAATTCACCTTTAGATACACACAATAAGACTCTTTTCCTCATTCAGTATTCACTGTGGTGTTACACCTACTGTTTTGTCAAGCACTTGCTTGGACTATTTTATAAAATAGACTATGCTACTCAAGAAGCAAAGCCTTAGTAAAGGTCTTTGCTCATGAAAGTCATCTAGGACTGTAGAAATACTTACACAGCCAGATCTTCATCATTCACCCAAGTTATGCTGAACAACAACTAAGTTCTACACTGTACCTTCAAATGTATGAACTGTAAATGTGTCAACACTGTGTGCAAATTTTCCAGCCTGCTACAGAGCGCCCAGATTTTCTGCCTGCCCTAAAAACTCAGGAGACCACCTCGCGTTGAGAAACAGCAGAGTTTATTACAGAGGATTAAAATTATTTTAGCTTTTCAACAAAACAGACTGACAAATTTCCAATTTGTAAATTTAAGTCCTGATGGGTCCTTAACAGTGTGCTTCCCCAAAGAGCATCGCTTTTGTGAAGGTGATGTGCTGTAGACTGTAACACTTCCAACTGTCATGCATCAGGTCAGAAATTCTCAAGTGTGAAGGCAAGCTGATTAAACCTACAATTTTTAAGACTGTTCTGCATATCCCAATCAACTGAAGGACTCCACATGTTTTCAGCTAACCTCACTTCCCACAGCACAGCCACTGAACGCTTTGTAAAATTTTCCATTGTGGTAAAACACATAAGCCTATTGTTTCCCTGGGAAGAACCACACACTTGCTTCATTCTGTCTTTGGGAACAACTTTCTGCAAGCTAACCTGTCCACTCTTTATCACTCAACTAAAAGGTGAGGACAATTTTATTAAAGATATATATAATTGTTCTCCTGTGTATCAATTTAACAGACAATAGTTCCCACTGAAGGCATTGTTCCTGCTACAATAAGTGTGTAGCTTAAATAGCCAGCAGTTTCTGCCCTTTCTTTAAAAGGCAAAGAAAAAAAATGCTTCAAAGTGTTTCCAGAGAACTAGGTTCTGCAACCCAACTGGCCGTTATGGTCCATATTGATCTGAAGAAGGACTTGGAACTGGAAGAAGCTTGAAATAAGACTCACACCAGAAGCAGAGCCCACCATCTCATGGGCCTGTGAACTTCTAGCTGCCCAGTGATGCCCACCAATCCTCAGGTAGGAAGAGAGTTCAAGACCCGTACTGTGGGCTCCTGCATCAGCATGTTGGGAGTTTGTGGCATGAGCTCATCAAGACCAGGGGACCCCAGTACCTGTCCCCTGCATCTGCATTCCCGTGCTGAGGAACCCAGACATCTGGGTGACAAAGGACACTGCTGTGTAAACTCACAGCAAAGCACAGGCTGCATGCACAAGAAGAGACATTTCATTTCCAAATCTGCTTCTGAAAAAACACCATTCTTCATGGCAGTAATGTATTCATGATTTTGAAAGAGAACCACTTAGAACTCGAAATGCAGCCACTCAATGGGCAGATACTTGCCAAAGTCTCACAAATAATTACTTGTCCCCACTCACCCCAGCCCTCTGAGGCACACTGCAGCCATTCCACCAGGTGATGGGAAGAGCTGTACCTGTGGCTACCTCAACTCGTGCCTGCACTCCAGGAGGGCACTTTCCCTGTCCACATGGCAGTGGTGCCACTTCGATTACATTGCGCCATGAAGATGGTAGGTTCATGACAGACATAAGGCTAGTGTCACCTTTCAAAAGAAGTCTATGTAACAACAAATTTATCAGTTACATACGCTGACGTTGTCACAGACCTGAACAAACATTGCATACTAACAAAATCACAGCATTCAATGTTAGCAACAGATAAGCAGAAATACAAATACAAATGTGATATTAGACAAAGTTGGAATGGGAAATTGCAAGGATGAACATGACTATTATTACCTTATACTGTAGCTTCAAAAGCATTATTTGCCACTTTATGAGACACTACTCTGTTTTATTTCCACCTGAAAAGCTCATTAATGAAGACTAAGCAAAGTACTTCAAGAGCTCACATGACAGTTCTCATCTGTGCCTGGTTCTGGGTAGAAGACTACCTGATTACCACCAACACCAATTTCCCCACATATACTGTTTTAGCAATGTTATTTATACATAAGAGATTGCATTGCTTTCTGCAGGGTGATTTTTAACCTGCCTTTATCCACTGAAGAAAGAAAATGGTTCGCCCACCTAAATAAGCAGAAGTGTTCATTAGTTCTCCCTAAAAAAAAAAATCTACTAAGTTTTTTTTTCCAGGGACATACAAAAGGAAAGTTAGACTTTTCCAAAAATAAGCATCTATCTCAGTCCATCAGAAGTATCAGCACGATTTGACTAGCCAATTTGTATGACTGAAGAAAGCATGGTTGAGAACAATTTGCTTTAAAAAAATATCTTTTTATCTAGAAAAAAGAAAAATAGGTCAATCAAAAATATATGCTTCTTTAGTTATATGGAAGCCTTCAAAATTTTCATCCAAGAAACTTGTTACAATCACTCTGGTGTATAGTATTCATTATCTGCACCTCCTTCAGAACAACTCTGCCACATGGATATTATTTTCAGACCAAAATCACTTATTATTCTATTTGATTTTATTTCCAATTACAAGATCTGCATGGAGGATTTATTCAGAGACATCTCTACTATGTGAGTTGCATTATTAGTCAAGTCAGTCAATTCGAGTTGCTTACTTGCTTTATTTGTCAACCTTACCTGCCACAATACAGATAAATCCTTCACTACTTAAAATCTATATCAATAAAACATTTCAAGCTTAGAGTCACTGTAGCCACTCAAATTAACAGCTTCCCACCAGGTTTCTAACCTTTTTTCCACTGGCCTTTTGCTATGTTCTTTTATCATCACTTGATCCATCTTGCCAAGCCCAGGCCTGGCTAAGCCCACCCCAAAGCCTACTTTTGTTTCTACTCCTGTGTTGAGAAAGCACAAGAGTGTAAGTGGCCATGTTTCCTTCTAGTGAAATAACAACTAATTAACTATTTTCCTACTGTAATTCTGCCATCTCCACTGCTGGACTGCAGTCCTACCTGAAGTCACAGCAGCTTTTCAAATCACCTCTTGATTCTGTATCACTCCCTTCTTGCACAGTAGCTCACCAGTTTCCTCCTGTCCTGTGATGGAGTTTAGGAGTATCACATACATACATCCTAGTCTTATTTTTCCACAGTCTTCTTCTGATAGCCATTTTTGGATACAAGATATCATGCTAGCTAGGTCATTGGTGCAATCTAGTATGGTTATTCTTGTACAGAAGACTATCTGCTCTCCAAGTTCCTTTTGCTTCCCACTGACACACTTTCACCTTCTTTCATCTTTTTCACATCTCATTCTCCTCTGTCTTCATATTAAAAACAATGGCATTCACATTACAAACTTAGGCTCACCCATTTTACCAAAACCCAAAAAGCTCTTTGATCTCATACCTTCCCAGCCTTATCAGCATATTCAGCACACTCAGATGTGAAAGTAGATCAAGAATTACTTGTTGCCAGTTCAGAATTGAACCCATTCCTGTCCAGCACCCCCCACGCACAGTCCACTGAATCTCTTCCCAAGGTTTCCATTGGCCTCTTCACAATGGCACCTCATACCTGATCCTGCATTTCCTTCTTTAACCTGTCTTCAACATCACATACTATTTTTTTCTCTCCCTCCCCCTATGTACATATCTATTTATCTATCTCAGTCTTTGTGTTCTCGTCTCTCAACTATCCCTGAAGAGATGGAGTAGCCTTACCAACTTTCATCCTCCATGACTCTACATCCATTCTTGGGTAATTTCAGCAACATCAAACATCTCTATGTAATCAACTTTCAGGTCTCTCAGTTACAGACCTGTCCAAACTAAGATTTCCACCTATTTCTAACAAACACTTCCTGTGTACCTTGTTGTACATGCAAATGCAGAAGAGTCTCTGTCTCAACTTCCCTTACACACAGCAGCCACTACGATCACCCTACTTGTCAGCCAGTGTGTTTGTTAATCCAGATTATGGACAGACAATATCCACAACTAGTGCTTGCCTTTTGTAGAAGATACGCCTCTGCCCTTCACAGCCACATAAAAAGTACTGCTCTAGCCATCACTTTCTTAACCCATTTGCTCTGACAATTTCTTTACTCCCTGCCAATACCTCCCATTCTGTCTTTAATTAAACACAGGGTACTTGTCCTCAGTTACAAAGCGTGAGCCAATACTGCTCTGCTGCTTAGGCTGTAAGCTATCTGGAAAGAGCTGTATTTTACTGTCTTGTCTCATCGTGTCTAGACCCACAGGGACCTAGATGGTAACTCTGGCAGGCACAATGCCATACAGAAATTAGCAATTTGTAACACTGACTTACATTGCATGAGGATATACTTCATTTTGAAGAAGGAATTTCAGTATTGAACCTAATAAGACACTTCTGGAACTTTTCTCAGATGTAAAAGTTTTTTTTCACTTTTCTGTACACTCCACTGCTAACCTACATTTATGATAGGAGAGACAGAGAGGTCCTCCTGTTAATGAAAATATTCTCTTCCTTTTCTCACTTTTGTCTAAGAATAAGAAAGCCATGGTTCATCCTGCACTTGCTAACCTGCTACCCTGCACTCACACTCCCACTTAGTACCACCAGAAGTACACGAAACTTGCTCTGCTACCCAGAGCATTTCCCATCAAAGGGAAGTATTGCTTGTTTCAGTACATAATTAGCCTTTAGTACTCTACCAAATTAACTCTGCTCACACACAAGACCTGCACAATGACGTGAATTTATTTTCTCCCCCTGAAGTTGTATCAGGGAAAACGCAGTGAGATCTGTCAAACAAAAAAGTAAAGAAAAAAGAAGCAAATGTGTAGAAAGCTATAAGGACTAAAAGAAGGAACAATATCTTTTACCAAGTCTTCTCAAAAAAACCCTCACTCTGACACATACATCCAATTTTTCTCTAAAAAGTTTTTGTGTTGCTATTAATTCAGAGTCTGGCACACTTCGGTGCACAAACTAATACATCCAAATATATCAGAACAATTTCTTCCTCTGTAATACACAGCTCTATCAATACACACGCTGTAGGAAAACCAGTCCATATACATCTGACAGATATGACTGCATTCATGCAGGCACAAAAAATATCAAATTCTACTCAAAAAGTACTCTCCCTTAAAGAAGGATGAGGGCTCAAACTTTCAGTTTCACACTGTTTTCACCCCAAGTCCCAGTGCCGATTTGCATCACTGAAAACTGAGAGGAATCTGGACCTGGTAATGAGAATCAATCCAGTCATTTTTACAGACACAAAAACACGCATTTGAAAACAGAATCCATCTGATAGCACCTCCATGCATTAGTAGTTCCTTTTTTCTCCTTTAGGAACTTGAAACAACACTTCAATTACTGCAGTTTTCATTACTGTAGCCATATGCATTCCCTCTTCCACACCCTGCAAGTAAGCATTTACCAGCAACATCACCTGAAGTAAATGAAGCTAAAAGTCAACAGAAAAGAAAGGGGAAGGAAAGAATAATGGGTAGAGTTTGTGTTGTGAGGTTTGTCCAAGAGCATATTCAAAACAATCAACAAAAATAAACACACACTGCCAGGTTTATATAACAGATCTCCTTTCAACCGTGCATGTGAATCACTTTTAAAAATTAGTTAACACCAAAACAATGCAGAACAATTTAATAATCTCCGTGTCCTTCTTGAAGCTCTTAGTGTAGACTCACAGGTTCCATACTGCCAAAGCTGTCTTTTTGAGTTTTAAAAAACTTGAGCACTACATAAAGAGAAAAATGTGCTCTGTGTTTGGGACTGTGGGAACATTTCTGATTCTTGGGCTCTCTCACAAGATTAAAAAATAATAATACTTAAAAGAAAGGATGAATTTAAATCCTTACAAGTGACAGAGCCAGTGAAGAGGTGTTGCACATTTCTTAGCAGGAGCTCTAATCACACAGGGTGATGGACACAGACCTAGGCCCCAGCCATGCTATGAAGCTCCCCAAGCCTGACACACTTTCTCTAATGTTTTCAGATTTTTGTTTCTGCTTTTGTCTTCTGTAGCTTTTGGGAAGATTGTTTTAGCAGCCCAGTTTACAGCAGCTGTACTTAAAGAGCTAAGGAGGTACCAAACTACAGCATGGTAACAGACCAGAGATGGACACTGAGGTAACAGCCTGACTTCTTAAACCAGCCTCATCACCAGGCAGAGCATTTCTGCAGCTACACCCTCACCTCCACCCCTCACACAACTGAACACATGGCAGACGTACTGGGTTGGAAAAAGCCAGCTTGCCAGCCCCTGTAAGATGTGTTTTTTGGGCTAAAAGATAGAAGTTCTGACAAATTAATATACCCAACCAGAAAGCATTTATAGAAACCACCCACTGCAAAGACACAAGATGTACACCTGGTTTCTTCCAGGTGGGAAGGGCAAGAGTTAGGGTCCAGAATTCCAGAGTGCAGCCCAGAAATCTGAGGCAAGGTTAAGGAGTAAAAGAGAGACCAGACTTCATAATCCCCCTCAAAAAAAACCCCTAGGTGCTATAAGAAGATGTCATCAACAAGGTTCACAAGTTTTTAAGTGAAGAAAAAACAGTACGTTATTTAACCAAGTAGTTCAGTAACAGAAGAAATTGTAACTTAAATAACTGTGTTCCACACACCACTAAGAACCAAATCAGCCTCCAGCGTTAGCCCTGGAGGCTGTGCTGCTAGCTGTTCAAGCGAAAGGGAAGCTTCCTTCACAGCAAATACTGGAGTTACATGTGTTTCATAAAATCTACCCTCACATTCAACCAATTTTCTGAGCCCAAATCACATGCAACTGGGACTGTCACCTGTAAATACATTTGCAAGCACGTGCCACTCTGTTCTTTGTTGGAAAGTTTAAAGTAGAATCCCATGTTGTGTTAAACTTTCAAAAAACCTAAAAAAAACCCACCCCAAAATCTTCCATATTAAAAAAAATAAAGAAACATCAACTTACAATTTCTACAGGACAATTTTGATTTTAAAAATAGCAAAACCGAGCAGTACAGCAAATACATTGGCATCAGATGTAGGAGAAGAAACCAAGACCTGAAACACACTCCCTGTCCTGACTGCACAAGTCGACAGACCTTGAATTTCCCTTACTAAGAGATACCAGGTAAAACCTAACACATTGTATCAGCTCCCATCCCAGCCTACTCACAGCTCAACTACTTTCCCCAGACATAATGAATAATATTATTATTAATAATAATCCTGTACTATTTTCTTGACCCCAGAAGACCACGGGTACTTCTGCAGCCCCTGTTCTTCTCTGCCAACCGCCAGCCGAAACTGAGAACCCCGGGGCCCGGAGCCCCCCC
>VZRW01009577.1:69757-159322 GCA_013398125.1 Aegotheles bennettii
GGCGTGCCGGGTGCCGGGGGGAGCCGGAGGCCCCGGGGCTGTCGGGGTCGGTGGCGGCCGACGGGCTCGCAGCGCCTCAGCTCTTGGGGGAACCTGGGGCCTCCGGCGTGAGGGCGGCCGGGGGATCCCAGCCTGGCCAGCGGGAAGGGGTCTGGGGCATCGCGGGCCCCGAGGGGTTCCCGGCGCCCCTGCACCCTGAGGGGACCGAGGTCCCCGGGGCATGAGGGCAGGCAGGGGCTCCCAGGCCCCCGGCTGAGGGGAGCCAGGGGATCCCAGACCCTGGGTCCTGAGGGGAGGCTGGGCCCTGGGTGCTGAGGGGACCGTGGGCTCCAGGGCACAAGGGGAGACTGAGGCCCTTGAGCCCTGAGAGGAGCCGGGGCTCCCTGTCCCTGAGTGGGGCTGGAGCACCCCTGCCCTGCTCTCATCCCCTTTCCTTAAGAGGATGTGGACATCTTCCTCCTTCCCTCTGCAGGGCCCTGAGCTGCCCCGAGCCTCGCTGGAGTGTCTGCAAGGAGCTTCATCCCCTCCTCATCCCTGCAGTTATCCCCGTTAGAAGGTGTCTCCTATGGGTGCCATGGGAGAGCTCTGGTGTTTGGCAGTGCTCAGCAGAAAGCTGACTAATCAACACTAAACCCCTAAGGTTTCTCCTTCCTCACAGCTGCTAAAATGCATTTCAAAAGCAGACTAGCAAAAAGTGTCTGCCTAAGCCCAACTGGCTTTTCTATGCAGAGCAGTAGCCACATCTGCTAGAAGGGCAGTTGATGCCCGTGGTGGGGAAAGCCCATCTGTAAGCAGGAAGGCAGGCAAACCTGAGGAGTGCAAAGAAGTCTCCTCAATTTGGTAGATACTTTGAGTGCATATCCAAAAAAAGATACGAAGATTCTCTTAGACATATTTTTATCTCTCCTCTAAGACCTGGAAACATATTAGCTGATTTGATAAACCCAGTTTCTGACTGCAGAGTATTTCCTTAGAGATGACAATAGTTTAGTCAGATACTTGTCAAAGAGATCTGGGTAGATCAAACTCTTTTTTTAACTCCAATATCCCAGATTTGAGACCACTGAAAGACCTGAGGAGACTTTTAAAACTCCCCTGTGCCTAATACACCGTGGTTCTGTAGGTGACTTAGCTAAGACAGATGGCATTCTGCCACCTCCCTTGAATTCTGCTGGGCAGCCATCATCCTGCTGCTACGATCTTGTTGGCATACAGTCCATAAGCAATGCGTGCAAGACATGTACAGATTTCAGAATCAGTTTCAGGACAAAAAACAATAAAATTATATCACGAGGTGTCATTGCAACATCACGCCATTTTGATGCAATATGACCCGGTGCCCATCAGACTGCGTTTCAACTCACATACACTTGTGTATCCTACGTGAATCAGTTTTGCAAAAACAATCAATTCCACAAGCCACGATAGATCATTTTTTTCACTTCTTTATAATTGAGATGGACATCCAGAATTGCACAATATGAGGCAAAAATGGGGTTTTACGAATACAGCAAGAATACCTGCTGCAAATTTGCTCACCCTTTCCAACAAAGTCGAGCAGATCCTCTGCCCCTGGTGATGCAGCAGGTGATGGTTCTTCTGTTTATCTCATGACTGAGTAGTGACCCAATGGTAACAACAGGAGTCACTTGAGGGGCAAAGTAATACTAGGAGTCTATCTTGAACTACCTTTCAAATTAATTTAGCAAGAGGAGGCAAGAAAGAATGCTGGCATACTATGGCAAACAACTGCCTGCATATAGCAAGAGTTTAAGAACCACTGATTCAGTGTCTGGTACAGCAAATTTTGTATCAGAAATCCTGTATTCTAGTGGTGAATTTGCTGCAGTCTGTGTGGTCTAATGCAGATCCCTCTTCTGAGTGCAGTTGTCTCCATTTGTAAAACAGTTCAGTGATGTTTAGCTTTCTAAACTGCTGTTGTGCACAGCCTTAAAACGAAAATGTTATAGTTGCCAAATGAAAAGACAATTTCCATCTGTTTCTACAAGGATGGTTATATTGTGAAATGTGAATGGTATTATAGATAATAGTTAAAATGCTCATGAAGATTTATGAGATGGAGCAATAATTATTTGTATAGCACTTTGCAAAGCAGCTCATTGAAATCTGCAACAGAGAAAGATGGATAAGGCCATTCAGACACCACTCTAGGAATGAAGAAGCCCAGGGAAGCTGAGGCCAAGATTTTCACAACTGTTTTCTGATTTTCTCTCCTCGAGTTTGGGATTTCAGTTTTGGATGCTTAGTGGCCAACACTGGCATCAGTATGTTATGGTTTGAGACTTGGAGCTGTAGATTCTTGAGTCTCATTAAAAAATAAAAAAATAAGGTGTCTAAATCTGGACCCTCTCAAAATAGAAACATGTGGACTTAAAAGACCCATCTTAACTCTCAGAATGAGCCGATGACACTTGCAGAGATACATCTCCTGCCTCACTCCTGGGCCTACGCTCAAGCCACTCCGTCAAACTGTCCACATCCATCCTAATGCAGAACTCTGACATGACAGACACTGTGAACCACACTTTTCCTGCTTTATAATTCATGGTAATGATTTCTCTATTTAATATATCAAAGAGAGATGTATTAATCTTAGTGTTATTTTTAGTTGGAATAAAGTGCTGGTTGTATACATTTAATGTGCTGAAATAGGGCGGTAAGCACCCTGTTGCATCTTTCACCCCTTACTAGTTCACGTCCTTACTAAGCAGTATGTCTAGAAAAACCAGCATGTGCTGGGGGCTACAAGGCACTTTTGGCCCCTGGTTCCCTTTGGTCCATAACAAAGCTACGGACCGAGAGAAAAACATTCACCAGCCACAAGAGGGAAAGAGATGCCGTTTCCTCTTCTGAAAACAGGACAGAAGCCAAGCAGCAAAACAGTGTTTAACTAGAGCAGAGAAGTACCAGACGCCAAGATCCTGTAGCCTGTGTATTGCAGATGGATGCCTCTTAAAAATTATAAGGGATTCCTAGAATACTTCTTCCCTATAGCTGCCAGTTCTACTGCTTTGATGGCAGAATCCTGTTATTATCAGTAACCTACCAGATTTTCAGTTGAATGGTCCTGTACACTATTTTCTGGACATAGCAGACTCAAAGCACACGTGATGTATGGCCAATCTGTGCAGGCACAGAGAGCCCAGGGTGTCGGGAACATATTGTACTTGTGGCACAGGCACAGCCCGCCAGCGCATGCACGGTGTGTCCCTCAGGACTCCTACTGTTTTCTTCATTAAAAATGTCTGCAGGTATAATGATCTATGGAGACTGTACTGCCAAGCAAAGACACTGTCTGCCATGATCAAATGGTGCAGTCCTCATTGGGACCAACTTTGTTTCATCCCAAACTGGAATTTTTCCTTATCCTATGGGGTGTATTAATACAGAAATGTACAAATAGTCCTAATAGAAAGGCATACTGAACCATTTTATTTTGTGTAGACAATCATTTTAATGCAAAAAAGTCAATCTTGTATTTTAGAGTTCTGTAATAAATGCCCTGTGATTTGAATACTAACAACAATCATCTTTTACTTTATTTTCTTTACATAAAAGACTAAGGAAAATATTATTTTACTTTTTTGGAGTATTTATAAAACCACTTAGAATTTAGGTGGCGTAGCACTTGAAACCATCTGCTACATTTCCTCAAGGTCTTTTAGAGGATAACTTTTACTGAACAGTATTCCTCTGTTGCAACAAATATATTAACTTTGTTAGAGCTTGCATTTTTGCTCTACTGAATTTCTTTAAGGCTATTACATCTTTAAGGCATTTTACATCTAGGTAAGGTAGCATTATGTACTTCTGTATACAGTATATGAGTAAATATTTGAGTTCCTGCCACAGATGTTTATTATAGACTTATTACATCATGGACTACAGAAGTCCTTGGTTGTGTGTATAAGCTGTTTCTTCATTTTCTGTTTATTAACAATATGCTTTCCTCTTTATTAACTATACACTTCCTTAAATGCCCTAGACATCATTTACACACTACCAGCAACAGTCATATATAATGTATAAACTGAGCACTTCCATTAAATTCCTGAACAAGTAGCCTTTGGAGTTACTTTGACCTGACAAATACATAGGCTAAAACAGTTATAGGTCTTGAAATATTTAGGTCTTGAAATGTCCAAGGAAAAATGGTAGAATAGTAAATTTTTTGTCAATGCAATCAGCCATATTACATCTGTTAAATTTCAGCCAGGGTACAAATGGTGAGATAGCCCAAAGCAGTAGTTTCCACACTGGTCTTCAGGAGAGCAGAAACTGCAGCAATTCTGAGTTTTGGAAGTCACACAAAATGCCTTAGAGAAAAGTCACAGTCTGCATGCAGTGTGTTACGTAGTTACGTTGACAGCATCATAGCAACTCAGTTTAAAAAATTCTCAACATCACTGGAAATCAAACTCTTCGTGGAACAGTCATGTCTGATTGGTAGACAGCGCTGGCTGAGAATCAAGTATGCTTTTACTCATGCTGAATAAAATGTGTGCCACAAGCAGCAGTTCCCTCTCTTGTGTTCAATTAGAGGGTGCTGTACCCAGGGTTCTGCCCAAGATGTTCTATCTGCAAGCCAAACAGTGTGGCTGCAGATTAGTTCATGTTGCTGCAAGAGCTGGCTGTTTTGACTGGCAGCTGCTGGGAGATTTGTGCTGCTTGCATTATTTCTGGAGAGCCTGGGCAGAAGCTTAATGAGAAACACTGCATCCTGCAAGAGTGAAAAGCTGAATCAGGACTTACGAGCGATTGTGTGTTATGAAATGCTGCACAATGCTGGAACAGAGCTGGCAGTCTCTGTACTGCACTGCAGAAAAAGACGAAGTTGGAGCAAGAAGCAGTTCTCTTTTACCATGGATGCCAATAGTACAAGGCTATTATGCTGTGAAGTCCTTTGGAAAAATTTATAGTGTACTTGATGCTTCACCTTTCTGGTGAATCTGAGCATTTCCATCGTTAAAATAACTGCTTTTTCACATAAATTTTCATGCTCTACAGATCCAAGTTTTTGTCATGTTTGTTGAAGGGATAATTTGAGAGAGGCTGCCAGGAAAGTATCAAGCCCCTAAGGCATAATAAGCACAGGGAAATTTGGATGGTGTAATGAATCCAGCTCGTTAATTTAGTTCAGTTTGGTGCTTATTCCTGATAGTGGAGTGCTATGAAAATTAAAAGAAAAATTAATCTAAAAGTTGCAGTACAACTAGAAGCAAAACATACAGTAAACTCCTGCAAGGTATTCATCTTTTAATCTTCTCTAATTTTAACTTCTTTTTCTAGGTTTATTTTCCTACCTGATTTTTAGTGTGTTCCAGGTCTCAACATTGCCAAGTCCTTATCTCTCTGTCTTTCCTTGAAGCCTCTGGAAAAGACTTTGATGATATCACTAGAGATGTCACTTGGGTCATTCTTTGAGTGACAGCTTGATAACCAGCCTTTATGAGAAAAAACAGTATCAGAGCATGAAAGGGAAGAAGCCACGGTGCCAGACCCAGAGAGAGATTTAAGCAGCAGGTCCTTATCCACCAGAGTTCACTGCTCTGACCTGCCCAGGTCTTCCATGGGACTGATTTTATGTGTGAAGTACAACCAGATTATCTGTCAATTCTGCACACATTTCTCAAGTCCCACTCGGGTTGTCTCACAGTCCTTCTGAAGGGTGTTTTTGTGGAAACTCACAAGCTGAGGTGTTTGACCACAGAGCTGGCAATGGGACCAAACGTTATCATTAGAGGACCCACAGCCTGCCTACTGGCCAAGGGACCACGTAACCTCTGCTTCCATGAGAAACCAGCTAAAAAGAAAGTCTTTCATCCTTCTGGATGTTTGCATGATAACATGCTACCAGGGTGGGAAAATACTCATCAGCAGAAAACAAGTGGAGTTGGGCTCCTTTACCTGTGGCACGTGGGTAAAGCTGGGGTAAACTCAGGGGCAGCAGCAGCAGCAGAAGTTGCTCTGCTCCAGCTCAACTACTTGCTGCTGCGGAGGATGGGCATCCCTGCGTCCACAGTCACCTGGCATTATCTAAAGCAAACCCAGGAGGGTTCAAAGTCTCCACAGGGGGAACTGAGGCTCCAGACACTACTTGTTTGAAATCTCACCTGCATAGTTGTTACTGCATGTTATTTTTGTGAGAAAGGCTGTGTCCGTGTCTAAACAATGACACATTTCAAGCTGAATCAAATGAGAATAAATTGCCTTCTATTGCCTTCTACAGCCAGATACATTCAGTGTAAAGTCTTGGTATTAATTTGAGTCTGTGAGAAGCTTGGTGTGGGAGAGCTGCCTGGCATTATGTAAGAGAGAATCTGATTTCCTAAATAACATACATGCGTTGTAACCACCAAATCATCTTCCTGCAGTGCCCTGCATAAATCACTACAATTTCCAGCTTCTCTAACAACAGCCTTACAAACCACAGCTTCCTTCAATAAGCAGCTTTGACTCATCTCCAGGTCAGGGTGAAAAAATAGCATGTGTTCTTGTGCATGAAAAGCATACATTATTCCTAGTCAACCTGAATTCTGAGGTTTTCCCAATTTGCAAGTTTTGCTTTTGCAGGCTTCATAAAGTTCTCTTAATTCAGTTTGTGTGTTGACAGACAAAACTCCAAGGATTCAATCAGAAATAGAAGAAAGACAGCAGATCTCATGCAGTATTGATATGTTCTTTTAACTTTTTTGGGAGTGATTTACACATAATTCATATTCCTTAGTCCCCAATACTTATGATTTCTCCTGTAAAATACTATATTGTTCTATAAAACTTTGTATATTGTAAAGCTTTCTAGGCAGAAATTACACCTTTCCTTATGTTTAGCACAGTAAGACCTTGATCTAGTTGGGATATTGCAGCACAACATAACGTTAAATCTATTAATTCTGAACAGTCCAAGAACCTGAAGTGGTTGACACCTTTATAATTCGAAGCAGAACAAAGCACATCTCTCTCCTTCACTTTCTCATTTTATTGCTTTTCTAGACCATAGTTTATGTTGTGCTTTCACCTGGTTCCTTGTAGCGCAGCCATCCTCCTTGGACCACAGCTTGTGCAGCCAAAGCACACAGCAGCATTAACAGCCCTTTAACCTAAAGGCCTTTTAACAAACATGGTCAGCCTTTCATTCAGCTAGAAAGTAACCGGTAAGAGACAGAAATGTATTGTTGTCTTGCATGTAAGTTCCTTTGAATTCTTATTTGAGCTATTAATGAGATTTCAGCCTATGGTTTGAAATTAATTCTCTCGGTTCCTTGAAATTGTTCCTCAGTCTTGCAGATAAAGCAATCATTCAGAATTAATAAAATTAACCTTGAAATGATCAGTAATGCACAAGTATAGTCCTTTATCATGGTGCTTTTTCATGTTATTTCTGTTCACTGAATATAAAAACAGACAATGTTTTGTTCTCTCAGCTCATTCATTCAGATGTTTTTGTAAAACACTGACACTAGAAGCTGCCCTGAATTTATTCTATGTCTGATGTGCCCATTAGTTAAACACCTACTCTCCAGATAAATGGAATTCAGCTCCAAGCATGCAGACCCTGTCCACCAACCCCACAACGACGTGTTCACAAATCCATAAATCCTGGCTGGACGCTTTCACCAACACACAGCTTGAAACAGCTTTTGCCAAAACACAACGCAGAGAAGAAAACCCAAGATGAGACAAAAATGTAACACTAAAAAATGTAGTGGTACAAACCAGAGCTGCCCAGGTGATTGCTCTTTGGGCATAAGTACCCCTCTGAAATGCATTTGCATGTATGGTGTATACATACATACAATTCTGTAGGCACTAGCTGTATCAACGTAATTGATTTCCTCCAGATCTGAAATCCAAGTTGAAAAAAAAGCACATCTAAGTTTGAATGAAATATACCCTTTACATTTTGAACTTCATAAGATTCAAAATTACACTGAAGCAAATTACAAAGCAACCCATCAGTTCTGAGACATGCTGAAATCAATTGTTAGGGGTAGATTTTTAATGCATTTCCCTCCTCTTTTCATTCTCTGCCGCCTGCAGCGTGCTGGGTCCCTAATGCTGATGGTACTTTCAGGGTATGGGTCCTATACAAGCACAGCTCTGTGCAGTGCTGAACCAGCTACGGTCCAGCATACACAAGCACAGCCCAGTACACATCAGAGAGATGCCCATCAGCATCTTAAAACAGCTTCCCTTGTAACCAACTGATTTTTTAAATCAATGACTAGAGAGTGATTTGCATAAGTGACAGAGTATATGTGATTCCTTTTGGTTCCTGAAACCCTGCTTCGTTACAAATCATGTGCCTTACTAAAATATGTAAATTTCATGTACATTTTTGTAAAATGCCTGAATTGATTAATTACTTCATTTTATTTGTATATTTAGATTCTTTTAACTAGGTTCAGCTGTTCCTAGTACCTGCTGAATATTTATGGCTCTGTGTTGCACTAAGGTGGTGATTTGGAGGCTATCATCTGGCTACTTACAGATTTCTGGGTACAAGTGGGCTCTGATTTACCCAGGGAAGGTAATGGAATTACTGTCCCCATCTTGAAGCCCTCCTATGGCCTTCTAGCCCTGGTAGCCGAATGACAGTATATCTGTTCCTGAGTTGCTGCAAGGAATAGACCAACATATTAATGCAAAGTGGAATTGAGGATTATGCTAATATGTCACACTGTGCACTGGAGTGGGGAAATAGGGCAGGGAGCTCGGAACTGCAGTCTCAGCTGCCATCTCAGCATGAACCGCAGAGCTCATCAGAGGGGCTATAATTCCCATCTTCTATGTGGAGCTTTATTATTTTGTAGGCAGCTCTATTTATTTCTAATTTTTGCCCGCTCACTTGCCTCCACTTTGAACGGGCTCTTCCCATGGTACTGAGTTCCTGTTGGACTAAGTTTCAAGGATTATTCTCCCTCCTGTCTCAGAAGGAAGATACTCTGATGTGCTCATACACACTGCTTACGTGCTTTCCTGTGTAATAGCTGTTGTAAACCTCAAATGATAACTTCTCCTATGTCTTGATTTTCTTAGTAAAACCTACATTTCTGTACTGGTCAAAGTGGTTTGAGTGTGCAGTGCCAGTGCACAGTTATAGGTTCCTCCCGGCTGCTATTGCCACTTCTATTGCTGGGGTGCTGCTGCTGCTTCTAGCGCAACTGCCCCACCGCTGGCTGGAAGTCAAAGTGCTACCGCTTGACTGACACAAGTTCAGGTACTGCCCTGAGGCAGCCCTCATCTGCAGTGTCAGGATGCTGACATCTGCAGTGTCAGGATCTGCAGCACCTCCGTCTCAGCGTGCACCCCCACGCCACTATCCCTGCTGTGTGGTTCCCTGTCTCCTGCCTGTGACAGTGTCCAACACAGTAGTTCTGTTTCTCTCTCTTTTGCACCATTATATTAGGCATTTTCCTTGGTTTCATCCGTTTTGTTTCATGTAGTATCCATGAAGGACCACCATACTTGTGTTCTCTGCCCCAGTCCTCAAGTTTGTGAGCTGCTTCTGCTCTTGCCCTAGCAAGTTCAGTCCTTCTTGCTATTTGTAGACTTGTCTCTTAGCAGTCTTTCCTGTAATTATGTCTCCTCAAAATAAATTATTAGGAAATCCTTAAGGTCTCCAAAGCTACAGTTCACCTACAGCATGCAAACACTTACTCCTTGATCTGAGATGGTCTCTTTACCAGAGGTAGCAATGGCATGAGAACTCAGCAGAACACAAACTGGAGACCTGGAGAATAAGAGGATTTTGGACTTGGAGAGCGATACCTGGTAGCCAGGGCAAGCCTTCGGCTACCTCCCACACACAAGGTTTGCCTCAGCTTCAAAACTGTCCCCACTGAAGACCTCTTTTTATAGCTCTACCCTTAGAGCTGTGCTGTGTCAGTTCAGAAGGTCTCAGCACAGGGAGTCCCTGGTGTAGCAAGGCTGGACAGTGCAGGTGAGAGGCCAAAATTTAAACAGCACTCCTCGTTCTGAGCAGTGAGTTATGAAATACACATTCCTCGTGGGGCACTGGGAGTTGCTAAATGAGTTTCTGATAGTCTCCATAGCAATGGAAAAGCATACTAAGAGGAGAAACCACAGAGAAGATATATGCCACAGATATGTCTCCCTGACAACAACCGAGGCATGGGACTGAGAGCACTGCGGGAGAGGCTAAAGCTGGATCCTCATGTCCTCTGCTTCTGAAGTGACTCAGGACATCAGAAGGGGCTACTCTAAAGAAAAGCAACGAGCATAAAGGCAAGAAAATAAATGAAACTGTGAACACCAGGAATGAAACTAGCACTGATTTACATGAATTGGAAGTATATGTCTGGGTATATCAGTTTCTTTGCCTACCTATATGAATTATGTATGAGTTTTATATATTCACATGCTGCAAAGTCAAGTGTTCAGAAATTGCCATGCTTACTATAGGCCATGCAGCTGTCTCCAGTCCTCCTGTCTTTGCCTTCTGAGATATTCCTTAATAACATGATCAAGGGAGATTTCTCTTACCGGATCCCTGCCTTGTTCAGCACACTAGGCAGATGATGCTTACTGAATTGGTGAGTCAATATTTTGTCTTTTCCTTGTTGTTCAATATCTTGCCTCAGGCCTTTTTTATTTCATGCTATACAAACGTATTCACAAAGACAGAATAAACTCCCTCATGACAATCTCTGCAGCAGCTATTATAGCAGCAAGGTTAAATGCTACCGAACTGTAATAATGCTAAAAATACTAGCAAAAAAAAAATAAACTGCAGCTACAAAGGCAAAAAAGCAGGAAGAAGCACTCCAAAACTGTTCTACAGCTGTGCCGCTCACCAGCTCGCCTGCGGCGCTCCAGCAGCCAACTAATCCAGCTGTTACTTTTGCTCTCATTTCCCTTTCTGTTTACCCAGATTATGGTAAATTTTTCCAGCCCAGAATTACCCGAAGGCCCCCCTCACATCCCCCTCAGCCCCTCCAGGGAGAAGTGGAGTTAGCTGTGTGCTCTGTAAAGGAACTACGATAATTAGGGGGGGTGGTCTAAAAAAATATAATTAATAAGTAATACCAAAACAAACAGGGCATCATTCAACTTAGTGCCAGGTTCCCCCAGTGAACTTTGGCACTGAGAGCAGTTACTGCTGTACAGACTTGGGATTATAATTTAAAAACAAAGTGTAGGGCCCTGGTTTATTTTTCAGTCAAGTGCTGAGTATTAAGTAAAGTCCATACCATGGTTTATCGAGTCAATGGTGAATATAAATCATGGTATTTTCAGGATCATAGAGTATCACAAAGCAGGAAGTTCTGTCACTTTTGTATTAAATAAAAATCATTGCCAAATTGGTTGAGATTTTATTGAAATTAAATCCTATTGTTTCCCTCATCTTGCTTGTAATTAAAGGAAGTAATTGCCCTTTGATTGTTTAGGTAATTTAAAATTAATTCAATTGTTATACCCTACTTCAGTTATTAGCTGAAAGAAGCAAATCTCCCAGGGCAGTTGAATAGCTCCTGCAGTGTTCCTCCTCTCTCCCTCACAGCTGACTCTTCCCTGCCCTGGAGTTTTCAATATTTCCTGGAAACCAGCAGAAATCTATTAATCTTCCTGCAGCAGTGTCAGCAAAGAGGGCATTTACTGTTTGCTACCAGCATTCAGCTTAAAAGAAATAAAGAAGGAAAAGAAAGGCACAGGGAAACCACAGTCAGAACCTGGGCGCCAGCAGGCTCTAGTCTAGAAATGATGGGTTCCCAAGACAGGAGACTTGCTAGGTAGCCCTACCTCCCTTCAGCTCAGCTGCTGCAGAATCCTGACAGGCCATTCTGGAGCACAGTTTGCCCCTGTAAGAGGGAGAGGACCACCAAGGCACAAGGATGAGTTCACCAAGGACTGGGGCTCATCCTATGGTGATGATGTAATCACTAGTACAGTGTAAAGTACAATCACGTTGCCTTTGGGCTCATCCAATACAGCCTCTGCTAGCAGTCAACCTTATTATTCCCTTTTATCTCTCTGAGCATATTTTTCATTTTATACACACAAAAAAGTGGGTTTGTTTTGTAATTAACCCAAAGCTGCGTGTACTGTCCCTGCTCCCTGAGGAAGTTCTTCCAGAGACCATGATGTCATCAGTGACTTGGACCTGGTTATTCTGGACACAGTGTGCAGACACTTGTGTGCCAATGAAAAAGAACAATGGCAAAATATTTCACAGACTGCCAACAAGACAGACTGTGTCGCACAAGGTGCCTGCCTGTGAAGCCAATTAAATACACAGCACTTGACGAGAGCTTCAAAAAGTGTCCAGCATGAGAGCACAAACCCAGCAAATGGGCGACTCCCAGAAAAGACAACACATCGAAAGAATAAAGGAGATTTCCTTAATGCCTTTTATCCACATGTGCAAAGCTGACAGTGTTCATAAGGCCTGGCACAGATCTTGTTCACGTTGTGTGAGTAACACCATTTGTTTTGTGGCAAGAAATGACTCCATGTCTGCTTTGGTTTAACCTCACAGATCTCCAGCCTGGGGTCCCTTTCACTGTTGCTGGACCACAGCTGTCTTCGAGCAGGGAGCAATAACCTGAAACACAGCTCAGCAATTCCCCATGGCAAACTCACAGAGGACACCACCACCATTCCAGGCTACGGGGCTTGCTCAGGCCCTGTGGAGGCCAAATATTCTCCTTGAAGCTAGGGGAATCTATACATAAAGACAAACACACAGCAGTGGGGGTCGTATGTCAACTTGACTTCAGCTGAGCTGCAGGCAGGCAGGACCAAGGGGCTATATGTCAGGAACAATAATGTGAGCCCACAGAAACTTCCTTGTCTCCTCCCTTTCTTTTTCAGAGTTGTTTTTTTCTTTAATACAAACAGAAGATATGAAAGAGGAACAACTAAACAAATCAACAATGAACTCAGCGTAAAATAAAGTTTTCTCAAGTATCCCAACCTCCAGCTTTGTAAGGGATCGATATTCATTCTGTGCCAGATGTGGCAAGTAGCATTAAATGCTACTTAGGATATTATTAAGCTATCAAATAAGAGAGGAAATTGGAATACAATTGCTACAAATGCTGTTAGGCCACAGACCAATCTCAGCCATGTGTGGAAAGATTTTCACTTACGATTAAGGACTGTGGTAAGAGAAAGAGCACAAAGCTTTTTACTTAGCAGGGTGAGGGAATTGCACAGGACTATTGGCCAAAGGAACGTCCTGCCTCTGGAAGTCAGGCTCACCCCTGCAGGGTCCCCAACAAGGAATTTGTCCCCATAGCCTCTAATCAAGTACCTTGCTCTTCCATATGTTTCCATCAATTCCTTCTATATATATCAGGTTTATTTTTTACTTTAAGCTGAAACAAAAACATAATGCTGCAGCAAAATGGCTACAACGCTGTACCTGAGCTCCCTACGACAGTCTTGGCTGCATTCATTTGAATCACCAGCTGGATTCAAACTTTGTGAATCATTCAGGTCTTTAAAAGCCAAGCTGCAAGCCTTGGAGCAGTCTTCTTTTGTCCAAAATGCAAAGTTTCAAGTTTGAGGATGTGCCCTGTCACAGAAAGAGTGTAAATTCAAATGGCTTCTGGTGAAACATTGCAAAATGTGAAATGAAAAACTGAGCTGGAAAGCAAATGAGCAGAGCAAGTCAATGCACTGCCTGTCAAATATAGGAGTGGTTTTCAAACTGATGATAGCTGAAAGTAAAAAAATACACATTTTTTTTTTTACAGATGCAATCAACAGATTCCCTAACTGGCACAAATTCATTGCAGCAGTGGAATGACCCCATGGCTGAGCCAGGAACTGACCCCAGGGGGGTTCCAGGTGAGGACTTTTGAAAGATGATGAGAATTTCTCATCCCCCAAGAAAACAGGAGCAGCAGCAATGCACTCCCTGAGGACTGTTCCTTGTGCTGGAGCCTTTCAACACCAACCAGCCTGGGGACCATACTCCTATTGAACTCCACTGATTCAACACCCCTGCAAACTATTTGTCACCTTCCATCACCTGATTCTAGCTCTCACTCTAAGAAATGGTCTTCTGTTCCCAGCTCACGACCCACAGCTGAGACTCAGGGTTTGATGGATACAGGTGGGATTGGTGCTGTAAGGATGCCGGATGCTCTGTCTTTTTTGGGTTAGACTTGCAGGGCAAAACTCTGGCTGTGCTGAGAAAATTCAGCATTAATTCAGCAGAAAGAGATGTAATGAACATGTTTAGGAAAGACCAAAAGAAAATGGCTGTGCTATTATTTTATCTGTCTCTTCTAGAGATCTTTCCTGACTCACTGTTTCTGTGGGTTTAATAGCCAAGTCCTCCTTTTTCAACTTCTAAAACACCTCCTTGGTACCTTTTGTGGGGTGGTAGGGATGAGATCTCCTGAAAGCTCCCTCTGAAGGGAGGAGAAGATAATCAAATATTGTCAGAGCTCACCTGACTGCCTTCTGCTGGGCAGGCTGTAAAATCACATCCCCTTACACAACCTTATTTTTGTAAAGCACAATACGGGTACCGTGCAATATGTGCATGTGTAACCGGAAAAGCAGGAAAGGACTGTGAAGGCTTTAGCACCAGGTGTCTCCTAGGTGACATAGTCAGGGCATCCATGTCCCTGTGTCCACCCTGGCCAGGGCTGTGCTGGCACACGAAACAGGGCAGCCAGTCTCAGAGAAGAAAAGGAAAACAAAACCAGCGATGAAGCATTTAACCAACTTCTTTCAGTTCTGAAATGGAGCTGAGGCCAAGTTAGACTGTACTTCTTCTGTCATGGTCTCATGTCTCTGCCATGACCACAGCGCACAGCGTGTCTGCCCTGGCTCCTCCATCCAGATCTGGACAGCAGATCCTAACTTCTCTCTTCTGGGAAGGGCTCATCACTTCCACCGCTCCTTACCTTTCTCTTTTTCTGTCTTCATATCATCCCTCAGCACCTTTTCTTACTCTCTCAACCTCCAGCTCCTCCTTCACACAGCCTCAGCCACACAAACCAAGACTTTCCCACCTTCTTTTCAGTTAGACTTTGTGTTTTTCTCACCTTCCCTTCTTTCTTCTTGCTCCTCTCCTTTTCCTCTCTCACTCAGGCATTGTGCCCTGGTTTTGTTCCTGGGTGTGGTCCATGACCCTGTAGGTTGCAGACATTAGGTAAATGCATTTCTAGAAACTCCTCCAGCCCCTGAAAGCAGCAAGTGGTCAACAGCCTGGGGAAAGCTTGCCATGGGCCAGCAGGGTCATCTGCTGATTGCCATCCACAGATACTATTACAGACCAAGGTGGTGACCTCAAACCCAGAGTTAAGTGGTTTTTATGTCAGGGAGTGCAGATGAGGCTGTCAGCCCCATCCTGCCGTGTGGGGCCGGGTCCTGATACCTCTGCAGGGTGCTGGGGTCCCTGCAATCCCTCCTGCCACCCGCAGCAGCACAGGTGGCCGCGCGTCCCACAGAAGCTGACATGAAGGGGCTCCGTTCTGCCACGATCGTGCAATTCTTACTACCATCAGCAGATGGCCAAATATTACCACACATTCATAACATTTACATCAAAAAGGCGACATAATTGGGTAGAAAATGCCTTTCCTTGCCAGAAGCACTTATTTATAAAATGGCATATGTACATTTGGCATTTCCCTCCCCATATGCAATATTACCAAATGTGTGACAAATGTTAACACTCATTTCCTTTCCCACTCTTGACACGCTTGCCAAAGTAAAGAGCATTAAGCAAACAAGTAGTAGGATAAAGCTCTGCCCTAAAACACCTAAATATTATTTATTTCAAATTTATTTTACAATAAAAAAAGCAACCCCAAGGCCTAGACCTAGCTGCAGTGATGCCAACGCTCGCAGCAGCTGGCAGCAGGTGGCAGAGCAAAGGCTCTGTCGCACAGAGCAAGAGGGAGCTGGAATTTGAATGCAGAAAGTGTTTCATTAAAAACATAACAGGGCCCAGCTAGGGGTTGTTTTTGCAAATGCACAGTTTTATAGTTTTAGCTGTTTTGAAGGAAAGCATGCGAGTCTGCTCTCACGCTGCCTCACAAGGGTGGGGGGGCTTTAACTTCACGCTCGAACGTTGCATAATGTCTGACAATAATCGATAAGGGCACGAGCACTAACATGACTAACAGGAGCAGAAAGCCAAGGAATAACCTTTCCAGCATCACCTCGGGGCATGCCTGTGCAGACGGTTGGGCGCACACTGGGCTGATTCAGCCAGGACACGTGCCAGGCAGTGGAAACGAGCCGGCTGTAGTTGCAGGGGAAGAGGAGAACAGGCACAGCAGTATTTGATTCTCCATCACCTTTTCAGGACCATGGCAGAAACACACCCCTGTGTTTTGCTGCTTTGGGCAGGACTCCCAAGCCATTGCTGCTGTTGTCTGCCAGATCCACCTTTCCCAGGGCTGGCCAGGAAAAACAACTTGGTAACTGGCTCTGCATCCTCTACTGTACATTGGTTAAAGAGGACAAAGGGAGAGGAAATGGGTCCATCACTCAAGCATGCTTTAAGAGAACTATTTTCCTGAAATGCTGAGTTTCCAGCAGCTCAGGAATTGCCATTTAATCTTAAAGTAATTAAAGATTATTTGAGGGCACCAACCATAACCAGACCAAAATGCATTCCCTGTTGTGCAGTACTGTATTTTAGTTTTCCTCAAACTGTTGGAGCTCTGTTCCAGCTTGCCACCTAGCTGGGTAGTAACATGGGCCACCAAGAAGGCTTTGGTGTCACATCACCTGCAGGAAACGGATGATTGCCCCATTCCCACACCCTACTTAATTCTTGGCTGACATTTATCAAGAGTGATGGCCCATAACTCTCTGTTACATGAAGGATGTAGGATGGCTTTCTAAAAATGCACAGTCTGTGGACCACGCTGGCAAAGAAGGATGAATTCATACTTGCTTTCTGCCTTTTATGCTAAATCAGTACTACTACAGGTATGCACACAGGGCTCCCACCTCTTATCTCACAGCCTCAGAGGGGTGTGGAAATGCTCCAGTTGAGATCCTGGACATACAACACGTAGCAGCATAACCGACCCTGGCTTAAAACAGAGGGTGATATTCAGAGATCACTTCCCTTGAGCAGGAATCTGATCCCTGGTCCAGATGCTGCTGGACTCCTCCTGGCAGCTTCTGGCACTGAGGTGGCAGATGCTATATTGCAGTCCCTTTCTGCCCACCCACAAAAGCCCCCATCTTTGTCACCTAATCTCCACAACCTGTCTGTCCCTTCCTGGAGGCTCCCTGAGGCAGTCACTTGGCTGAGCCGTGCGAGCTGTCCTTCGGCACAGTGACCATCCCGAGCAGTCACTGTCCAACCCTGCCACTGAGCAAGACCATCCCTGAACAGAGACTGAAGGACAACTTTGCTGTCTAAATAACCTCTTGTAATTGCTCCTAGGAGGAGCTGCAGTACTCTGGCTGTTGGAAGGCCGCAGTGGTCACCACGTGCAGACATGGCTTTGCCAGGGGCTGGGATGTGCTTACAGCCATGCATCAGCTCGGGCTCCTGCCATTTTGGAAACTGGTCCCTAAAAGTCCTTATTGTTTATTGTATTTGTACCTACAGTAACTCATTTCAGGATTTGCCAGCTTTAAAAGCAGCCTGTCAGTGCATGGAGCCTTAAAAGAATTTTTTCTTCAGCTTAACGTATTTAGGGTTATCTGTGCCTCAGCAATCTGATTTAATCAACTCGAGCAGATATAATTTAAGTACCAAACTTTTCAATTTGAGAAAATAAGTGCCTTTGTCTTCTGAGAGCCCTGTTATGACTGAGGATATCACTGACTTCAAGACAAACATAATTCCACTCTCAGACACCAGCAATCCTGGTAGGCAGTTTTAGAAACACAATTCTATATATGTCAGAGAAAACAGATCATCTGAAAGTAAAATGGCTCACCAAAGAATAAACAAAGCATCCTGCCAACATTTTGAGTACCGTGTTTTCTTGGCTGCAGGTTGGGCACTTCCACAAAGGCACATTTTGAGCCCGAGCCCCTTTTTTGATGCCTGCTCCCAAGCAGAGCAAACCCAGAGGGAAGGGGTCTGTGCCGGGGGGGTAAGCCCAGGATGGGGGATGGAGGCACCCTCTGAGGCCAGCGGGGATTGTCACCACTGCACACAGGGGAGATCAGCCCCTGGGCAGAAAACCCCCAGTCCCGTGCACCCAAAGCTGCTGGGTTTTCAGGCACCTACTGGGTGGAAACCACAAGGTAATCTCGGCACGTGTGCATTAATAACCGCCCGCTCCCATCCTCATCATGGCAGCCGCGAGGTGGCTGCTAAGCAACTGAACCCCAGCAAGGAGGCACTTTTGAGATAATGCTAAAAATAGTCCCCAGCAGGCGAGACAGAGCGAGAAGCTGTAGCTGGTGACGTCAAGTTTCTGATTGCTGCCCTCCCTGCCGTCGCTTGCAGATGCCTTCAATGACCAGATGAGATCCTCTGGGGCTCCCTGGGGACCAGCAGCACGGCAGGGACCAGCACTGCTGGAGGTCCCCAGCACGCTGTTTCTGTGCATCCAGCCCCAGCCCGTGCACGAAGCTGGACACAGCCCCCAGCAGCATCCCTGGCCAGCAGCCCTTGGATTCGGGGTGGCCTGCCCCCACCCTGCCTCTGCTGGAGCCTCACCTGGTTGGGGAAGGAAGGGGAAGGAGGTCCTGAGAAAATCAAGTGTTAAAAGAAGCAATTTGATTAAACAATTGAAAATGACAAATAATATCTATGACTTTGATATAAATGAGAGGAAGAACATGCATGTCCCTCTGTCTTTCCAGTCCATTGCTCTGGGCAGAGGAAATCAGTTCTGTAGCTAGTCTGTACTGAACTCAGTTTGCATCTATCTTCACACAGGGTCAGAAGATAAACACAAGACCTGATCCCCACAAGAGCTGTGGCAGGGAGGGGTGCATTAGTCACAGGCATTGGGCAACAGCCTCCTCCTCCACCTCCTTGCAACACCAACCACAGGAACAGGAAAGTCCAGGCAGGTGCCACCCCACAGGATGACTGTTGCTTTAAATGATGCATGTAAGAGATGCGTTCCGCTCCTCGAAATACCACTTTCTTTGAAAACAGGGACCAAAGATCACAGGGAACTGGTAAGCAAAGCTGCTTAAGTATGGTACAGCATTAAACCTCCCCTGTTCAGACCAGCAGAGGCAGAAGAGCACCCCAGCAATCAGCAGGGCCTCATGCCACCCAAATAAGGACACCTGCAGGGAGCAGGACAAGCTTAACCCAGGTAAGTTCCTGTACTATGGTTTCTCCTACCTTACCTCTTCTTCTGGTAGAACAGCAAAGAGCCCTTGGTAAGCCTTATAAACCTCTGCACCGCTGCCCTTGGAGATGCCCACAATGGTGTTTCCCCTTCTCCCTGCCCTCCTCCCCTTATGTTAATGACCCCAGCCCCAGGGGTGCAGCTCGAGCAGCAGGTGATGTTTCCACCTGCATCCCACATACACGATGTGAATCAGCTGCTTTGGTTACCGCAGATAAGCCCCAGGAGAAGGGAGTTAAGTCTAGCGAGCAGCAGGCAGCTCCCAGCCTCTTCTGGTCCCTTGGCCAGCACCAACCTGCTGGCTCTTTCCAGGACTTTCCTTCCTGCACACAAAAACATGCTCAAATGGAGAAAGAGCACAGCTAGAATACAAAGTTTCAAGTTCATTGCAGAGGAAATGGCCTCTCTGCAGCTGGAGAGAGGGCCATACATTTTCCCCGAGAGCGTAGCGGGGATGTGGGTGCACGTATGTCTTCCAAATACCAATGTCATTTTCAGTGGGAGTAAAAGCTAATTGATCTTTAACATGCAGCATTTAACTTCAAAGTTTTTTGTACATCAACACGACTAGTGAAACAAATACCAGATTTTACTGAAATGAGTATGTGCCAACATAGGGATGACTCACATGCCCAGTTGCAAGGGAGACTCTGAATTACTCAGGAGGAGTCTGCTTCAGTTCTTTTTATCCAGGAGCAATACAAGTATCCAGTTTGGAAATCCTGGTGTTTCCTGGGTCTTTGTTGCTCTTTCCCTGAAGCTGAGGTCTCTGTGCATTTGGAAGGAGATTTCCAAGTGAGAAATACCCTACATGTCAGCTGCACACATGCAGAATTGAAAACCTCAAGGCAGCAGCCACCACTAAACTGTTCTACAAACCCAGATGGAGAGGGTTCAGCCAAAATAGGGTGTCTGTGAGCATTTTACAGCAGGCTTTTCCTACTGATTTCTGGGCCATCCCTACATCCAAAGTGTGCCAAAGCTGTGACAGTGTGGTGAGCACTGGGACAATGAAGCTGCCTGGGGCCCACGGATGCCCCACCTGGCTGCAGGCTGCCAAAGCTCCACAGGTACTTGCTGTTCCTCTTTGTGTGACTTACTTTGACTGAATTATCATTAAAAAGCTGAGAGTTTGATACTTCACAGCTGTGAAGTACAAAGAAAGATCTTTAGAAATATCTTCCACTTGCCTGTGCTGGTCTATATCTAGGTGATAAATGAAGCTCAAGGCACTTGAAAGTGCTTCTTAATCTTTGAAAGGCAAACCAAAGCAAATAATCCTTTGTAGTTTTATTATACCATCCATCCAGTTTCTTTTGCTCTGCTTCCAAAGGCAGATGGGCAATCTCAGGTTTCTAGCCTGGTGGGGTTTGCTCATGGGGTTCATTGCAGAGCCCCATCAGCAGAGGCACTGGCGCCACTGAGAAGAAGTGGGGTGAGGAGGGGGAAGCCATCTTCAGCTGGAGGAAAAAGTCTGCAGAGGGATAGCCTCAGGTTCAGTGAAGGGTGCCCAAATCCTTGAGACGGTCACCTGCTGCTGCGAAGACTCCCCTAGGCACTGCAACCAGCAACAGAGTTTGGTTTCTTCTGTAAGAGCGTGAATGCCCTTTTCCAAGAGGTATTATGATGTCCCAAACCATCTCTGAACTCTCTGAACACCAGCAGCTCTCAGCAAAACCTTCAGCAGTTCTGGACTTTCTGGTTTCTGTTCCAAACTGCCTTTCCCTGCCACAGCACTGACTCACCCAGGGCAGCCAGAAGGTTTCTGACCTACTCTCTTATCACTATTTCAAGGAATACAGGAAGAGATTCGAGCTCTCTGCTCATGGGATGTTCTAAGAAATGGCTCAAGGGAGAGGTGAGTTGTCTAAACTCAGCCTTTTGCTTGCATCCTTTAGACCAGAACATTTTCACCCTTCAACCATTGGGGCATGTTCAGGTCCTCAGTGGGTGAAAAGGAAAGGAATACTCCTCCTAGGAGTTCCTGGTGCTCTGTGTGTTTGCTAATAGAAGTGGTAGGAGGCAACTGAATATGAATTTGCAGTTGAAAGCAAGTCTGGGGGTCTCAGCTGTTCAGGAACTGCAGCTCAAATCAGCTGGGACCTCTGTGTCCCCACTGAGTTATACCCACTGCACTGGCCTCAGACCTAATTGGGTTTGCAAGCCTTCTTCCTCAAGACCAATTCTGACAAAATCTCAGATCTCAACCAGAAAATTCAGGTTGGCCTTAAACTTACACTAGATACCACTCCACAGGCCACCTCTCATCTCCTGGGAAATCTCATTGCAGAACTTTGGCAACTCTTGCAGATCCCAGGCATCCACCCCAGCCTACAGCCACCCACAGTTCTGTGCAGACCCAAACCCAGCTGATGAAGATCTACCACCCTCACAACCCCACAGTGAGGTGGGAGAATGCTACAAAACCAAGAGCCTGTTGCTGTGCTTTAATTACCCCCAGGCTCCACCATGACGTCTCTTCAATAATGCTTTTATGGCTCCATCAATCTTATTTAAACTTCAGTACCAATAAATTGCAGCACATTCACAGTCCCATCAGAGCCCTCTGACTCACCCAGTCCCAGCAGACATCGTGTATTAAATTAATTTTGGAATGTATTCCAAAGAAATTCTTTCAGCTTCTTCAGCTAAGAACTCCCCATGCTGTATGTTAGGGCAAAGCAATGCAGGATATCTAATAGGAGGACTTTAATTAGCTGCTGATTAGCCTCATTAGGACTCAGCTCATGAATAATGTAAGTCACCCTCTCCCTTCGCTCAGGGGAGGTGGGGGAGATAACTCTTACATTGATGTGGTAAAATGCAGCCTTGATCTGGAATTTTGTTCTGCCCAGGATGTGGATCCTCATCAGACACAGGGATGAATTCTGCAGTTTGTTACACCTGGAGTAACTCTAATAAATTAAATGAACTTCAGATTTACTCTGGCATCACTCAGAGCAGTTGAGCTCACAGACTGCAATGTTTACCAGCTAGGTGGAAAAAAAAATGCCTTTTCCAGCTATTATTTTCTGCCCTATCCAGTGCACAGGGCTTCGGATACTCACGTGGGAAAGCATACAAGACTGAGGACATGAGGGTCTGGGGTAACCAGCCCACCTGCTTAAGATGAAACTTTCTGGACTGGTGGCTCAGCCCCCTGTGCTTATCAAAAACATTCAGGCTTTGGTTTTCTGGCTAGCTCTGGCCCTTGTGGACCACCTCCCCCATACAGCAAGCTGTGTGCTCCCGTTCACTCCAGGCTTGTCTTCCGGTCCCATCCTCAATGGGTAATTCAGGGTCCTATGGGATGCAAAATGCCCCAAACAAAAAATAAATAAACAAATAAAAAAACCCCAAGCATCAACTTTTTTTCCTGTTTTGCTCAGCTGCAGAGACAGTGGGTGGGTGTGAGCCCACCTTCCTGGGGGGGGTGGTGGATAATGAGCTGCAGCCTGTGCAACACAGCAACAGCACGTGGAGATGCTGCTGTACCAAATATGCTTCCAAATAGCAAAAAGAAAAAAAAGGTGTGCTTAAACTGATTTACTGTTTGACTTACTGGCTGACAAGATAATTAGTTGTCGCACACAGCTAATTAGCAAATTCCTAAGGCTGTAGTAACCATCAGACCAAAAGCATACCAAGCTCCTTGCTAATTCAGACTTGCTGCATGTCTCCTCTGTCTCCTCTTATTATGCACCTTTATCTCCTCGGAGCACTGCTTGTGCGGGAATAGGAGACACCTTCCTAGCTAACTGCCTGTGCTCTGAAGTGGTTTCCAATCAGTGGACATCAGCATTAGCTTTGGATGCAGAAATCTGGTTAATCTAATCTGCCTGGCTGGTTGATTAATATCTGTGAGGTTGGTGTTAAAGGAAGGATGTGTTCGGAGGGTGGCCTGGGCTGACAGCACTAATAGGGATGATTATGCAGGCTCACGCGTTCCCCATCCACACTCTCTGTGCAGGGAGCTGCCTGGGCAGCAGAGGAGATTGTCTTCTCCCCAGAGCCTGAGCAGTGCATCTGGGGCTTTCGCAGGGCAAAGCCCAGGCTGTGCCAAAGCAGCAGCTTTCAGCTCTGCTCCTTTAACTTCAACTGCATTTCCTTCCCAAGCAAGAGGCAGAGAGGAGCCGTGGTGACATGGACTTCCAAGGACAAAGGGCATCGTTATTGACCTTGAAAAGCTACTGAAATACTCTGTGTAGCAAAGTGAACTAACACCTCCCATGTGCTGTAGCATGTCTCATGGTTGCTGGTTGTGCTGGTGCTGTGGGTACCTGCACCCACAGGGACTGCCAGCTGGCTCCAGCCATGGGCTGACCTTTGCTCAGCCGCGCTGGTCAAGCCTCGGAAATGACTACAGGTACCAAGGCTTTCTTGCTTTCCTTCTAAATCACATCAGGCTGCCCAGCAAAAGCTGCTCAGTGACACCTGTGTCCTGCAGCTCTCCTGGAGAAATCCAGGTCTTTCCCAGTGCCCTGTGCATGTGCAGGCCTGGAGGAGAGGCCCCAGGATGCCTGCTCTGCCCTGCCGAGCAGCTCGCTGGCCCTCCTGGAGCCATCGGCCAGGAGGTTTTGGGGTGGGCAGTGGTGGATTTGTCAGGGGAGGTGCTGAACGGTGCCTGCAGGGCCATGGCAAGTCCCAGGCACTGATCCCCACCCTGCCCTTCCACGTGGGGACAGAGTTGAACCCCACTAACCTCATACCAGCTTTGTGCAAGTGAGTGCATGCGGGAAGCCCCAGTCCCAGTCTGGGTACGTGCCCTGGAGGTATCTGGAATTCATACTGGGCAAGGACACCATGGTGCCATACTTCCCTTTCCCCACCCCACATCCTGGTGTCCCGAGACCAGCACTCAGCTGCATGGACCAAAAGGGTCCTGTGGCATGGCCCAGCTGGCCCTGTGAGGCTTTGGGCAGGCACCCAGCCCCCCTTCACTGTGATTCTTGTGGAGGTGGCATGGGGCAGGGGACGCACTGAGTTTGTGCCCACAGGGATGCTCTGGCAGCAGCTGTGGTGGCACAGGGATGGGCAAAGGGCAAGTGGTGGAGAAGGAGGCTAAAATCAGACTTTTGCTTTGTTACATCTTGCACAGTTCCTGTGTCACTGTCCCAATGGTACCAGGACACTCAGAGCCTCGGGGGGCTGTCTCTGTGGGATTTGCCAGGCAGGAGCACTGGGCTGCCCATCCCACACCTTCTCTTCCCCAGTGCCCACTGGGGTGGACTCTGCCCAATGTTTTGCAGCCTCCCATCTCAGTGTGGGAGCTGGGAACCACTTATTTTGGTACTGAAAATAAAATATAGGGTCTCTGGCTCCTGAAACCACATTTCAGTTGAGCAACCATCATTTTGATGCCAAGGATGGCCCGGATCAGTCCCACTCCTGCCACCAGCAGAAGAAAGCAGTGGGTTTCAGCAGTCTGCTCTGTGAACCCCTGTGAACACCATGGCAGCTGATACTGTCTGCCCGTGATGACTCACCAATGTTGATTTGGGCAGAGGCAAGAAAAACAGCCTGAAATGTGCCAGTTAGACATTCATATTCTCAGCGACAGGCTATTAGCTCAGAGCAGGTCCCCGTCCCCCCCCTTCCCCACCTTCTTTCAGTGCAGCACCACGGAAATTTATTTTTCTATATTGGAAATGTGATATATTGACTGCTTTATATTTGGGAAAGCAGCTTATGTCACTACCAGAGATGTCACATCCAAATGGCTCACATCTGCATCAACAAAATACCTGGCACAGTTTGACCCTCTCATCTCCCCAGGCAATTTTTCTTTCTTTTCTCATGGCTGCTCGAATATTGCCTGTATCACCACGGGAAGGATGGCAGTGACCTATGGAGCAAATGCTCATGACAGCTTTTCAAGGCTGTTTTCACAGGGCAGTTCTCTCTAAAGCATTCACCCCAAAAGAGACGTTTAAATCAGGGTGAGTCCCTGGGATGTATTTCAGTCCAGCACAGCACAGCTGCAGCCAAACCATGGGGCAGGACTGCGGCCACGATGGAGCTGAGCCAACTGCCAGTGGCCAGTGCTTCCCAGCCGGGAAGGGATCACACAGCACAAAGCAACCTCCGTGGGGTTCAAAACATGCCAGTGCAGCATGGGTGGCAGCTCAGCTGAAGCCTTCCATGGCAAGCGAGCCATCAGGTCATGTTTCCTACATCCAGCCTTGACAGCCATGAGTATTCACTTATATTTTCCTAATAATTTCCATTTTCTTTACCTTCTCAAAGGCAAAGGACCACAGATGAGCTATTTGGATCCACACAAATGAAAAAGGAAGGCCGCCAACAAATAATCTTTACAGCTGATGGTGCCCTGGAGTTGTCAAAGCATAACACATTTTCTTTGAGAGAAACCACACCGGTGGATTTTGTGATGATGGATGGATGGAGTGAGTCGTGCTTAGCTCTGGATGCTGCTCACCAGAGAGGCACCAGATACCCTATTTTCTGAAGTTCATTTCTGAAACCTGTTCTGCTCTGGGGTAGTAGTTACCATGCAATCCTGGGCAGCACACATATAGTAAACACTGTTTATATAAATGATAGTGCTCACTTTTTTGCTGATTGTAAACTTTATTTTTAAACCCAGGAAAGTGCTAATTACATGGCTCCAGGTACTGCAGTGCACCACTGAGCAATAGATAACCCCGAGACTTTCCATCATTCAATAACTAATTCTCAAATTTACAGAAAATCTTTATCTATGTTGGGTTGAAACACTAAAAATAGCTACTTGATTAAGCATTTTGTTTGGAAGAAAGGGGTGCTGGTGTCCCACCAGCAGCTTGGGCTGCTGGGAGCCACCGCAGTGTTCCCTTGGCCATAGGTCAGGGCTCTCCCCTTGCACCCTGGGGTCACTTCGCATGGTAAAGGGAATAATACACGGTAATGAGAATAACGTAAAACCACACAGAACAAAGCAGTGCATAAGCAACAGACCCCTCTGAATCCTCTCTGCCTCTCCTGATTTGCATAGCCAAAAGATGGCAGCACGCTCTCATATATGTGTGGCTGCTGAGGCTCCTTCTCTCCCTACAAACGCAGCCAAACGTGGGTAACTTTGATCCAGCGGCGCTGCACAGAGCGGGACGTTCCCCTGTGGGGCTGCGGGGGTGGCCACGCTGCCGCCTGTACCCAGCGCCCGGCCCAGCCGCACCGGCCGTGCCCGCACCGAGCCTTGCCCGCACGGCAGCAGCGGCCGGGATCGCTCCACGCACGCCCGGACCCCACCAGCACCGGGCGGCAGCGGGGCTGTGCATGCAGCGTTCGCTAGGTGTCAGTGCAAGGACTCGCTCTTCAGCTTCTGAGTATCGTCTGGGGAGGAAAAATAAAATATTAGCATTTTCTGTCAAATTTTGCAACTGGAATTACTCTTCCCTCCCCCGCTGCCCCGCGCGGGGCCGGTCCCAGCTGCCCGCAGTGCACACCCCCTCTAGTTCAAGTGCACCAGCAGGGCTCAAGCAGAGAAACTCGGAGCAAACAGTCTGTCTTGATTTCTGCCTTTCCTGACACCATAAATCCACCATTGTGGTTCCATGCACTTGGGTTTTTCCTCCTGCCCTGCACTTATTTCTTGCCTGACTTTGCTGAGCTCGTCNAAAGGTTCTGTTCCCATGGGACCCTGCCAGGCTGCTCCCGCTGTCTGGGATCACAGCCCTCCCTCCTGCGTTCCCAGCACTTTGCAAACAGAAGACCCTGAGGTTTGCTTTCGATAAGACCGAGGCAAAGATTTGCTTTATCATCCCTATGGAAAGAGAAGGAACTGAGAGGTGGAGAGCTGCAAGGAAATTCAGATTTGCAGAGCAGATCATGACATTGGCACGCAGAGGAAAGGGTAGAGGTGGGAATCCCTCCCACCATGGGTGATGTGGGTGCCTGCACCCAGAGGAAGCCACGTGATATCAAGAAGCCCATCGGCAACAGGGTATAATGCAGGACAGGAGCCGTGCTGCCTTGGGATAATCACATCTCTGGTGCATTAAGGCCGCGGTCAGATCCGGAACGCCCACAGCGGGGGAGCTGCCCCAGCTCTGCGGGTCGGCTTGTGCCAGATTAAGGAGAAACAACTTCATTTCTCTGGGCATGAGGAGCCAAACATGCAATGCTGCACCCAGGGCAGGCAGAAATGGGGGGGACACCTGCAGCAGCTTGGCACTGCTGGCTCTAAGCGAGTCCCTGCTGCAGCCTTGTGATACCTGGAAGCTACTTCTGGCAGCATATGAACTATCTCAGCCTCACCGATTTCTGGGCTTCCTTAGAAGTCCCTGCACTGCTCCAGCACTGGCAAAAGTGACAAGGACATTGTGAGCACTGCCTTATCCTCTGTGAAGCCAAGGAGAGCCTGATGCTTCCACCCAGGCTGAATTTGGCCCGCAACCCTAGTGTGAGCTCAGCAGCATTGCTAGGGGACAAGCAGCAACAAACATTACAGCAGCCCGCCATGGAAATAGGATCTTTATCATCTCTCTTGCAGAACGCAGAGCATAATGTCTCCTAGATTTGCTTACGCTGGCAGGCATTTAATTTGCTCTCTGGTAGTACTCGAGGATGCCTCGTCTGGGTTAATGGAAAAACCACACACCCAGAGCTGTTTGGAAATTACATGTTCAAAATGAGCATAATAGAAAAACGAGAGCACAATATTGGCTGTGTATTTGCAGATGTGCTGTGAGGAGCAGAGTGAGCATTATCACCGTAGCCATCCGCAACTCATCCTATGGGCTCCTCTGATGCCCAGCTTGTGAGACGTTCCAACAAAGCAAAGAGCTGAACTGCTTTCCTGAGGAAAAGAACCAACAGATCTAATCTCCGCAGGATGCTTATAAATGATGGTAACTGCCTCCCTCAGATCACAGAGCAACATTGCTACAACCCCTGGCACCAGTGCTTCAGGCTTTGCAGAGCAGCAGGGAGGCAAGTGGCACCGGGTGAACCAGGCATTGCAGGAGCCACCACAGTTCATTCTGGCCACCTTGGCAAGCACCATGCCCTGGGTACAAGGATGCTATGGATAAATACAGGTTCCCTGGAAGCTCAGCTGTCTGGGAAGAAAGAAAGCCCAAAAAGGAAAAACTTGTTATCCAGAGTAGCAATCAATAACCTTCAAGAAAAGGCAGAGGCCAGCAGCAGTCATGGCTTAATAACAGTGATTTTAGGCTTTGTTTTCAAACTGCTTATTTAGCATGGCAGAAGGCATTTTATGATGAAAATAGGGATCTTTCCCAGTCTGGCATACAGGAGCTGTGCTCTTTTACACCCTGGCCATCACCAGGTAAGTCAGTGAAGGGACACAAAGTACATCAGTCCAGATGATGATGATGAATCTGGCTCCATAAAGAAGGAGTCACTAGCAGAGAACCCAGTTCCCCAAATCAGCTAGCAGAGATGAACCATTTAACTAAAACAAATCGCTGCAAGAGCAATTCAGAGGACTAGAGAGGAAAGTGCTTTTGTTCTTCAATCACCGATTCCACACTGACAGTTTTACTGCATCCTTCTGGGCTTGCTCCACGGTATTCCCTGTCTCATAGGGATTTTTCACTCTTGATATTTTCCCAAGCAGAATGCCCAATTCTTTTTATTTCTCTCTTTTCTGGAAAGATCCCGATCAAGTTTAATTTTCAGACTTATTTTCCCCATCCCTGCTCTGCTGCAGCTCCTGATTTTGTTGTAACTCTGGCTGCAATTTCTCACCTGGGGTATCTTATCCAAAGCACTCATATTTGTTTTACTCCAGGCAGAAAACTAGTCCCTTACCAGCAACTAATCCTTGTATGGAAGGAAGAAAATGCTAATAAATGATGAGCCATTACCATTTCCATCACTTGGGAAGCCCTTGCTGTAAATCAGCTTCCTGCACCCTTGCTGCCAGGGCAGTGCTGCACAAGCTGGCAAGTGCAGGGCAGGTACCTGCCACGGCCCTGCCTGCATCTCCTCTTCATAGTGTGCAGCTAGAGCATCTTATTTTATCACTTAGCAAAAAGATGCCACTGGGCCAAATTCAGATCACATAACATTTGGATGATGGCAAAGGAATTGGAAAGTAAATCAGTCCTATCTTCTTTCCTGGCCCCACAGGGCTGATTGGAGGGGATAACAGGAACAAAACAACCCACCCTTTACTTTAAAAAAAGAAGGAAAGAAAACACACTAAAACCCCCAAGCAAACACATCAAGTTTGGGATAAAATTCAGGATCAGCTTTAGCACCAACTTCCATGCTTGGTTTCTCAGACGTGTGGAGGCCAGAGAGGGGAAGCAGATTTCATCAAAAGTGCCATAACCCACATGGCCCTGACTTAGGACGTTTCAGAGTCAGTCTTACAGCAAAAGGCTTAGCAAAGTTTTGAAAGCTGAGGCTTGTATAGAAGTGAACTTGCCATCCAAGTGGGATTTTTCTCTCCCAGCGTATAAAAACCCATCAAATAGGGGCAGCAGCTGGATTTCCACCCAGCTGAGGGCCACTCCCAGCCCTGTGGTCTGGCTCAAACCCTGGAAAAGTCCATGGGAGTTCGGCTGCTGTCAGACCTTGCACAGGACCAGGGATGTTCGAGTTCAACCCTGCTCTTTCAGGGTTACCTTCCTGATCTGACCCCAATCTTGTGGCACTGATTCAACCACTGCATCACCACCCTAAATGGTTGACAACAACAAGATCCAAGATGGAGACAGCCTTAGTTCAGCGGTGGGAGCTGTGATTCATCCCCTATAGCTCGTGCAACATATGGCAATGCTTTTTTTCAAAATCCGGGATGGAGAGAGGAAGAGACAGCACATGCCAAACCAGGGAGCATGGCAAGCTGCCAGCCTGGTAACAAAGTTGGCATGTGGCTGCAGATCAGCTCCTGCATCCCTCTGTGCCTGGAGAAAACACGTGGACCCCAGGAAAGCTACCATGGCTGCTCTCCATCCTGGCATCCCACCTTCCTGCTGTCTCACTCGCGTGAGCTGCACTACTAACACTCAGCCTGTTTGATATTTTCATGGTAAATCCATGCCAGAAGATACCCACAGCAAGTTGTCTATCTTTTGATAAATTAAGAGATTTCACCTAGCAAAAAGTGGTGGCTCCCTCTCCTGAGATGCTGACAGGCTGATTCAGCCCAAACTACAGTCAGATTTGAGTTTCAACCACACAAATGTAAGTCTAGAAGCAATTTCACTGTCATTAACAGCATTGCTCTAGGTTCATTCCAGCACACTAGGAATGAGAGCCTGGCCCAGGACAGAGGCAGGGACAGAGGAATTAGCCATGTATCACTGCATCCACCTTCTCCCCCTCTTCTTTTGAAGCAATTCAAGAACAGCAATCCTTGTTACACATCTTAGCAGCTTCTTCTGGGGACTGTATTTGCAACACACATGGCTCCAGGTCACCACTGCCACCATTGCACCCAGGCAAGCTCCAACGCAACATCAACACAAGCTGGGGCTTGTGCTGGGGCAAATCCCATTTAAATTGCATTCAAAGAGTGGCCAGAGGAAATCATACTGATTCCAGAGAGTGCCAGGGATGCAACAGAGATGTGCTGTTCTAGCTGCATGATGATAACTTGCAATAAAGTAGCCTACAACATCCACAGCCTTTCCAAGGAGACTCAGCCTCAGGACAGCCGAACAGCCACCCCTGACCCACCACAGCTCTCACACGAAGCAAGGCCCAGAGAGACTGCCTGACCAGGCAGGTCGGATTTCTGATTTATTGGACCAAGACTTGATCCTCAAAGCATATGATATAAAACCTGCTATCCAGCTCTGCCTGGGACTGCCGGAGGCATCAGAGATGCAAACTCCCAGAGCTGGTTTTTCAGCACGATATGTGCCATAGAGGTTAATTTATTTCTCAGTCTTTTCCCCGTCTTTTAATCAAATCTGACATTGGTTTGTCTGATGAAGCCACACGTGAGATTGCCTCTGCTTTGCTTCCTGGGATGGGTGATCATGGGGCAGACCTTCACCATGCTGCAGAGGACAAAACAGACCAGTGGCCAACATGAGCTGCCCCAAAAAGCTGATCCTTGAGTTCCCAGAAGCGATGAAGGGCTGAGCCAGGACGTGGCTGGGACACATCCTTGGCAGGGATGAAGCCACAGACCCCAGCACCCTCCCAGGCAGGTGCCGGCTGCCCCAGTTCCCAGAGCTCTGTGCCTGCCTCCATTGTCACCCATTTCTTTAGAAACTTCTTGCCCAACTTGGAGGTAACGCTGCCATCCCGCAGCTCCTCCTAGATCAGAAAATGGGTCAGAATCCCCAGCAGGCTCAAGCTGCTTGGTGCCATTTCAGGGAGCTTGAGCAAGCACTGTCGCTAAATCCACTAAATTTATGTTTGTCCACTAAATCTTGGGCTTTAAGCACACACCGAGAGCCTCAGGGCAGACAAGCACATGTGTAAAGCCTCCATTTAAAAATAAAAAGCCTCTAAAGTGAGTGGCTGAGCTACAGGTTAAAGTAGTTTACGTTGTGTGGCCCCGAGTCCCATGCACAATCCCCCTGCGCATCGAAGCTCAGTACATCCAAATTCTTGGCTGCAACAAGGGGAGGGCTGAGGCATGGCCAGGCTCTGCATCCACACAAGCTCAGCTCCAAAATCGGCAAAGACCTGTTATTTTCAGCAGATCCACAATAACAGACATGGGATTAGGGAAAAAAAAAATAAAGGCAGAGCTCAGTGTGCAAAACAAATCTAATCAGGGGGATGTCTCGGTCTCCCGGCAGAGCCGAGCCACACAAATAGCTGCTTATCCACGGGGCTGATCCCAGCACCTGGCTCATCCCAAAATCCCCAGGAACAGAACTGCATCCAAACTAGTAAATATACTTGGTGCTGCCAAAAACCTTATTGACTATTGGGCCTTTTTTCTATAAGCCATCCTCAGCAGAGCACAGAGTGCTCATCCTTCAGCTCAGCCAGATGATCTGGCTAATGAGGTGATATGCACCACAACTTCCTATGGGATATAATCATCCTGAAATAGGGTTTTAGTGTAAAACTTACAAAATACATCACTTCAAACTCCAAAATTATACAGCTGGGCTCATCTGCAGAAGAAATGTCCATAGGTGAGACTTTACTGCTGATTACTCTGCGTGGGGTGGGAGAAAGGGAAAGCAAGATGTGGGAAGCACAGAGGACGTGTGCATGTACATAAAATGGATATGATAATAGTAATGCAATACATAAATATATATATATGCCCATAAAAAATATATCTTTTAAAAATACATAGATACTAAATCCATTGCATTAGGGTGCAGTCATTTGGCATATGCCATTAATTGTGTAGATTCCCTTAGTGAGCACAGACAAGGCCACTTCCACAGCTGGAAAATTCAGATATATCCCCCAAATGGCATATTAATAATGAGATCTTTCAGAGGAGGACCCATGACTCATCCGAGAAGAAAAATGGGTCATTCACTGCACTGGGCTGTCTGAACAAAACAGCAGCTTTTTTTGGGTTTGCTCAGTGTAAACCAGAAAAATGGAGAAACTAATGCAAGAGAAGATGTGGTGGCTGTCAGATAATATAAGCAGTAAGATAATATAAGCACTGGCATTTTGAAGTTAAAAACCCCACCCCGACAGGCATTTGGTGCCTTGTATGGTCGTGTGCTAAAAACAGGAGTGGAAGAAACTGTGAGCCCTCTTCACCACTGCCTCACCCCGCTCCACCCAAAGCCACAAACCTGGCAGTCCTTCCCCAGAAACTCACCAGTCCTTCCCCAAAAGTCACATCCTGGGGG
Source organism: Aegotheles bennettii (assembly GCA_013398125.1). Classification (NCBI taxonomy): domain Eukaryota; kingdom Metazoa; phylum Chordata; class Aves; order Caprimulgiformes; family Aegothelidae; genus Aegotheles; species Aegotheles bennettii. Next base: position 102,813 of record VZRW01009577.1, read on the forward strand.
TATCCAGGATTGAAGGGACCAAACCCAGCAGTGCCAAGATGGTTTGGGAGCCCGATGGCAGTCATCCCCACAAGGGACATCCCTGCAGCAGGGAGCATGCAGGGGGCCAGGATAATGTGCAATGGAGGGTGAATTTACTGTAGACACCCAAAAATGTTAAATCCGAGCAAGACTTTTGAGTGCCCTGATTGTGTTACTGCCAGAGTGGGAGCTGCTCCGTGTTACCTGTGTGGTTAAGGGGGGCAGGGTAATAAATAACACCGAAATCCCAGTCAGGCCAGGTGTCCACGGGAGCTGGGAGGGATCACCCACAAGGAGACACACAGCCCCCCCCGCACAGCTACAGCGGGCTGCTCAATGGAGCCAGTGCAGATAAAAGGGCAGGTTACCAAGCTGGCATTTAAGATTTCATTAGAGCTGTTTTATTGCTATTACCAAATCATTATCACTCTCACAACCCAGCTGAATCCGGGGTAACTATGCATATTAGATGAATACGCTCATCATTTGCATTTATGCAGTTTTTACTTGGGACCATGACATTGTGTGATGCTTTGGAGATTAATAAAGGCCACAGCCCGTTCCTGCGAGCACTTGCCCTCCACACTGATGAAATACCACATTTAGTTGCATTAACCCTGACTTAACATTTCCTTCCCCTCCCTCTGCCTGTGACTTTCACGTTCAGTGTCTGCTGGGTGCAACCCATGGCTGATGGTGGGAAGATGGAGGAGGTTGGCCAGGATGGAGAAGACAAGGTCTAGCAGCCCCTGTGCTCCATGCAGGCACCAATGCCAGCACTGATGAGCAGATTGGAAGCCCATGAAGGTGTTATGTCCTCACGAGGACAAGATGTACAAAACAACACGTATCTGCACACCTGGCATGATGTCTTGCCTCTTAATTTAATTACCTCAATGAGATAAAAGAGGAATTCATGACAAGTGGATTTTTGCCATTAAACAAATACCTGAGAATGAACGCTGGCCTCTTGTATCACTGCTGGACTGTGGGTCAGTTGGCTCTTGGGAGTCCGTGGCCATTGAGTCTAAACAGCATCCAAATCAAGTTCATCTGTCTTCAGAATAAAAAAAAAAAAAAGAAGCCTTCCAATCCTATTCTACAGCCACCTCTGAAAATTCCAGCCAGCTCAGCAGCACCATCCTTTCCCTGCAGCCCCATCCTTTCCCAGTGTTCTGCAGCGAGTGCTGGCATTGCAATATGAAAAATCAGTAAGCATTTAATCTAAGCTGGCATTTTCCCAAACCTCAGGGTCTCCATGCACTCTGGAAGTGGTGGTTGTTCCTCTGGGAGCAGGACTGCCATCGTGGCCAGCCAGAGCTGCTCACGGGGCCTCTCCAGCCACATTGTTCTCGCCTCCTCTCCCAACCACATGATGAAACAGTGGTTCCTCAAACCACCTTCAAGTTAAACCTCCTCACCTTCCTGCCCCACAGCAGATTTGCAAGCACAGCCAAAGGAGGATATTTTATTTGAGTCATCTCCATGCTATGGAGGTGCAAGAAGAAAGCTTCTCCTGCAAGCGTCCTCTGCCCCCTTCCTTAGCAAAGCCTCCCACAGCGAGTCACTGGGATTTTGTGTTATCCCAAGCAATGCACAAGTACAAATGGATGTCAGAGGAGATGAGCAGAGCAAGCACACACTTCCAAGGCCAGGGGTTGTGTTACTGGGTTTCTGTGGGATGGACACAGTTATAACACACCAGACTCCAGCAAAGCTCCCGTTCAGAAATCTGCTCAGCAGCAGCAGCAGTCACTCCCGTACAGCCCTGACAAACAGCCATCTCCAGCCCCCGACAAAGAGCTTCACAAACGATGCAATCAAGAGCCCAGCATAATTTTCAAGAAATACAAATGAGGAAATATCTAGTTGCCATGGTAACCCTAAGAGCCAGACTAGACTTTTTTGCAGCTTACCAAATACAGCCACATTTTGCCAACACAGCAGGAACGTGGCACCCGTGACCTCACTCAGGGACAGAACCAGGTGTTGCTGAGGAGTTATCAGCTCTTTGGCAACCTGCCCAAAAAGCCTCCACCATCACTGACTGACTCCCGGGGATCCACGTTTATGGTGGATTTGTTTTTTGGATTCGCTCCTCTCCCACATCACCTGCGCTCTGGCTCTGTGGCCTTCAAGGCTGACCGGTTTTATGAGCAGAAACCACAGCAGGAACTGCTCCCTCATTAGATCTGTGCTTTACGGCTGATCAGCAGTGCCTCTGACCATTCCCACCCGGGAATTAAAGTTTCCAGCCAAGTTACCAAGCCCTGCCAAACAAAAGCAGTTAATAAAAACATCACCATCCTTTTCAGGAGGCTGTACCACAGAGCCCCGCGTCAAGAGGGGGACAGGGCTGCTGACCCATGGACCACTGTTGCCCATCACAGCAGTTTCTGCAGGAAGCCTGGAAATCCTCGGCCACAAAAGAGGGAGATTTTTGGGGTACTGATAAGGAGCAATCAACAGCAAAATGGGCCCTGGTGCTGGCATGAGGCAGCCCCTGTGCTGAGCCAGCCTCATCCCAGGGTCCCCCAGGCTGGAGGAGCCCTCGGCAGCAATGAGCCTTTCCCAGAGAGAAACAGGCACTGCTTGAAGCTTCGCTCAGCTTTTGCAATTAATTAAGGTGCCATTGCACACCAACAGCTTGCACAGTTTATAAATCTACCTTCGATCACATCTCTGGCCCTTCTCTCAGCAGCCGTCTCAGCCGAGCCCCCTGCCCACCCGCTGGAGACCCATTGCCCTGCAGGCTGGTCCCCACTGGCCCCCAGCATCCCACTCATTCCCCAGCAGCAGCAGGGAGCAGCTGGTGCGAGGTGGGATGGGGCACCCTTCCCCTGCCCCCAGGAAGAAACTCTTGATTACACCGACACCGACTGGGATCCGCACAGCATGGGGCCAGATCCTGCTTGCCTTCCTCCTGCCCTGCTGTGCCTCCTTTCCCTGCAGCACACATTTGGGGTGCACCAAAGCTGGGGGGTTCAGTGCCAACACCACCTCCAATAGGTAACATCTTTCATGAGAACAATTTGTGGCTTGGGTTGTGTTTTTTGTGGTGATGAGCCTCACCACCACAGCCAGTAAATGTCTGTAATTTACTGACAGAGCTGCTGGAAACTTTTTTTTTTCAGCCCTGAGATTTTTTTGTTGCCAGTCAAAGGGAACTGCTCTGCAGCATCCTTGCCCCGGGGCAGGGGCTGTTCCACTAGGCAGGCAATTAAACCCAAGGAAAACGGAGATGCACAAGGAAGAGCTCACAATTCAGCTGCACAGGCCTTATCCTCCCAGTGATTTTCAGGGGGAAAAGACCTTACTGAGGAAAGGAAAGCTCAGCCCAGCCCAGCCAGCTGTCTGAGTAGTCCAGATCAGCAACCAAGGAGGAAAATCTCCACCAGCCAGGCAGGCTGCTGACAGCACAGCGCTTGTCTTCACAGCTCCCTTCCCTGGACATCCAGCAAAGTATTTAAGGAAATAAAGAATAATATAGGAACAAAAAAATATCAAAAGGCAAATGATCTGAAGGGGGCCCATCTCTCCACCCGGGGCTGGGGCAATGCTGTCTCTACAGGCTGTGAAATGGGGACAGGAGGGTAAAAACATTTGTCACCGAGACAATTATTCTTGTTTGCTCCCAGGCTACATCACACTGTTCACACTTACCCTGACTTCCATGCGATACAAAAGAAGATGTTTAACTCCTAAAAAACTCAGAGACATAAAAGGACCCTCCAGCTCCAGTTGCTTGCAAGTAATGTGCAGGAGAGGTGTGGGAGAGTCCTGCTGCTGTCGGGTTTCCCACTGCCTGCACCATATGGCAAGGCAGGATGGAGAAATTCAAGGTAGCAGGGGAGTTCGGGATTGTGGGACAGGGAGTACAGAAAAGTAAATTAAATTAAAAAAATTCAGCCTGAAGAACTGTAGCTCTTCCTGGCCACCCAAAGCCTGGGACTGTCCGTGCTAAAGGAAAGGGCAAATGGAATCTTCCACCAAGCATTGACCTTGCCAGATCCACTAAAAGTTCAGCAGGGAGGTGAAAACTGTTGTTTCCTGAATTTTATTTGATTATTGTGAAACAGAAGACACTAGCAAGGAGAGAGGGTTGTTTTTTAAGTAAGGATCCTGGAGGCTAGGGAGAAAGCCGGGGGTGGGGTGGGATGGGTGTGTGTGTGTGTGCAAAACAAAGCCCCTATTAACTTTGGTCCCGACTTCCAGGTCACGCTTGTTCAGTTCTTTTTACCTGGAAATGAAGATGTTAATTGGAGCTGACAGCTTTCAGAGGTTTCCCCATTAACAATATTTTTAGTCACAGTAGGGCCCAGGTCTTCAAACGCTTTCCCAAGGGAAGGTTTTAACCCTTCTCCTGAAACATCTCATGCCACTAACAAGGAAAAAAAAAGGGGGGGGGTTTTGGCTCAAGGTGTACCAAGCCCTGGCTGTGACAAACTCCCACCTCCTCTGAGGGGGAACATGGAGGAAATGGGAAAAGAAATGGGGGAGAGGCAGCCTGGGGCCCAGAGCAGAGCTTGGCCACCCCTCCAGCACCCTGATCCTGCCCATTGAGCGATGGAGTCTGGGCACAGCAGAGCCGAGGGGGCTCTGTGGGGTGTGCTGGCTCCTGTCCTGCAGCTGCAGCTCATCTCCACCACCAAGACGGGACCACCACTCAGCACCAGTGCTGGGAGCCACGAGTCAGTCTGACACGTCCCATGCCACCAGGATGCCCAACCCTGCTCCCCTTGTGCCAGCAGTGGGCACAGGACTCACCTGTGAGTGGCTTCTAGGGCAGCAATAAGAACGGTTCCTCAAGCCCTTTTTCTGCCGCAGACCAGATCCTACACATCAACATCTCAGCAGAAAGCCGTGCTGACACCCGAGGGAGCAGTCAGACACTCCCAGCAGAGCCTCAGTTATTTACCTCATTGTACCCAGTGTAATCACTCTGGAAACTCTTAGTTCTGAAATTTTGTGTCTCTAAGATGGTGACATCAAGGGAGAGATGACAATTTTATGAGGAATTTTTTATCCATCTTCACAGGCAGTGGAAGAAAAGGGCCAGCCCAGGGCTGTCCTGGCTGCTTCAGTGCCATGAGACCCTGGGGCTTTGCTGGGCATGGAAGGAACACATTGCTCCCGAAGGAGGGCAAGGGCCACCTGGATGCCACAGGGCTGTGTGAGACAGGAGGTCACACTGCAGGGGCTCTCCAGGGAGAGCCAGGGGATTTATTGCATTTGAGTGGGTCCAGCAGCACCTTTGCAGCCATGTCCCCTGAAGAAGCACGTTTTTGCCTCAATAGTGCTGCCCTTCCCTGAGCCCTGGTACCACCACTTGAACCCAAGCCCTGCAAATTCACCCACATGCAAGGAGAAAGGTCCCATGTCTCACTGAGCACCCCAAAATAAGGCACGCTGGGGCTGCCACAACCACACACACCTCTCCAAAAATTATTTACCTGGTAGATAAAGGTACCTCTGTGGTGTCAGTGCAGAACATGAGGACACCAGCACTGGCTCCAGGAAAGAGCAACATCTCACTAGCAAAAAGGGCTGCACCACGAGCGGCAGGATCTCTTCCCCCAGGAAAGGTTTGTGAGGGTGGGCTGACCCTCAGCTGGTACACATCAGCACATCACCCACCTGCCTTGTAATCTGGTCAGCCCAAAGCAGCCAGGAACAAACCCTGCTGTGGGCAGGGGTGCTAGGAGGGTGTGGGGTGCTGTGTGGCCTCACGTACCCCCTGCAGTGATGGGGGACAGGTGAAGGGCAGGGTGTGCACACAGGCTGCCCCTGGCACCCCAAAAACAGCCAGAGTCAATAAAATAAACACCCCCAGGCACCCACTTCTCCCAGCACAGCTTTTTAATACAGAGCAGATTGGGGTAAAACCAGCTTCTTTTGCACGAGACCCCTTGGCCCCAGGGAGATGCTGCTACTCGAGCACTAGAAAGACAGAGAAGTCTCCACCTGCTGTTTGCTGTTTATTGTAGTGGAAAGAAAAATAACACACAAATAAGAGGCATTTTGCATAACTTAACAGAAAATAACGCCTTCCCTCCACTCTTCGTAGATCAATGGGCAAAATAATTTCCTACACGTGGCTATTTTTTTGGTGCTAACAGTGTGGTGTATGGGTAAAATCACAGGCTTCCTCTAATAGGCTGCAATAGTTGATCTGAAACCCAAATCTCAGGCTTGGGGGGCTCCTTCACTGTTTAACGCAGCTCCCATCGCCGTTTGCCCATGGGGGGATGAGCACTGGGTTCAGCCCCACAGCACTCCTAGGAGGGATTTTCACAGCTGGGATCTGGCTGGGGATGCCCAGCAGCTCCGTGGCGTTTGCTGCCCGTGCCATGTCCCAGCCACTCTTCCCTGACGTGGCTGGAGAGGTGACCCAAAATGAGGGGGGTGCAGGCAGTGCCAGCGGCCTCAGTCCAGGGCCAGCGAGGGGATCTTGCAGACGAAGGGGAAGGCTCTGCCACAGGCGTTGTCATTCCAGGAGCGCAGGGCTATCCCCCCCAAAAAACAAGGCATTAGCCAAAAAAAAGGCACATAGAGGTAATCATGTACATCCCTCAGGACCAGGAAGTCCTGCCATTGCGGGAGGCTTTCCCTGGATGTCCTCCAATTTGGGCTGCTCCCAGTCATGCCCCCTCCCAGTGTCCACATCCTAGGGGTGCTGGTGGGGATGCCTGGCCCCAGCTCAAACGTGGGAGCAGGGAGGCAACTGCGAACACAGCCCCATACCCCACAATATGTCACCAGGCTGCATGTGGACAGAGCGTTTAGGTATGTCCACAACATCTGGGTACACCTGGCTGGTCTCACTGGAGATGAGAGTGTGAACTAGGATTTTTGCACAAGCGGAGTCCTGCCCCACTTCAGCAAGATGCCGCTGGCCTGAGTGAGGGAGAGAAAACCTGGCAAACCAAGGGGTGTTTCCATGGGCTGCATGTGGGAGAGGAAATTGGAAACTTGAACTTTTGGCTAAATTCAGTAATCCCTCAAAGTGAGTGATGCTTCCCTCCTGCCACTGCTATGGGAGAGGGAGATGGGCTGTGAGCGCAGGGAAAGTGAGTGTGTGTGTGTGTGTATGTACGTGGTGAAAGAGAAAACACATCTCTTCTCTGCAAAGAAAAAAGAAAATAATAGTAAAAAAATTAAAATGCAAATCCTCAGCCTGCTGGCAACCTCTTCAGAAAAGCACCAGCCATAGTGGATTTAATTTATTGACATGCAAATAAGACTTAAGGTGCCCTCCCCACGGCGCAGCACTCACCACTGCTGTGCCTGTACCAGATCTGCACACAATCCTCCTCCTCCGGGATGGAGTGGATCCCATCATCAGGCTGACTGCCATCCCAGTAGTTGTAGTCATAGGAGGAGCCATCCGTCCACTCAAAGTGACCCTCCTGGTGTGGGGCGAGCACAGAAAGGTGATGATCACAGAGCCCATTTAGGAAGGGAGGGCGTCCTGCTCCCATGCAGTCCCCATCCCCAGTGCCACACAGTCCAGGAACACAGGGGGAGACTGTCACCACCCAGCAAAGGCCAAACAGCTTATTTGGGTTTTACAACTGAAAACCTACCCTGGAAAGCCCCATCATTCACACTGTTCTCACCAGGGGAAGCCTAGAAATTAAACCTATATATTTTATAACACACCCACCCAATTCTGTGTTCCTTCTCCTTTTCCATTCCTTTCCTGATATCCACAAAAAATTTGCTGGCATGGGGCTGTTTTGATGGTCTCGATTTTTCTTTATTACATATTAGACCATACATTTCCAACATGTCAGCTTTGAAAAGTTGCCGAGTATCACAAGAAAGCAATGAAACTTGGTGACTTTTGATGTTGGAGACATTTTCAGTGTATTTGCTCTTCCTGGACCAGCAGTACGATACTCTTTTTATTAATCAATTGATAAAATATGATGTGAAAAAATTGTAATTATTAATCTATTAATTCTACTAACACTCTTCTTTTGAAAGCAGACTGGAGGGGAATAAATGACAACTTTCCCCCATGCACTGCACAACAGACCCTACGCCACCACTCAAATTAATGGGGCTATAAGGAGCAAAGAAGAAAACCAAGTGGCTTTGCAGGGGGAAAACACGGGGAAGTGAATTTTTCAAAGCCATTTCCCACATGATTACGGGCAGCTCTCACCTGCCGCAGGTCGTTGAGCCCTGTCCAGATGTCGGTGGGGATGCCCGGCACGCGGCTGTTCACCAGGTCGTACACGAAGACGTTTTCTTCCCAGCTGGCAAAATAGGGAGTGGCTGAGGGCAAATGGTCAGGCATGCCCCTGAGCATTCCCCCTACGGCATGGCCATCTGGGTCCCACTTTTCTAATTGCTGTTGATTACTTTCCTGGGTCTGTGCAAGAGGTGGACAGTGTGGGTGAGAGCTGGGGGAGAGGGAGCAGGAGAGAAAGCCTGTGGTGTAATCATGCTCTATCTTTTTTTTCAAAAGTACAAAATGCAGTTTGGGGAAATTCAGGGAATGCCACATCAGTTTTCCTGCCAGCCCAGGAAAAGGCATCACCTTTGTGTGCTCAGTGCATCAGACCTGCCCCGGGTGCTGCTGCAGCAGGGGGCTTAGGCTGGGACATGAGCCTGCAGCTGGCATGGAGGTTGTGCTGTGGGAATGGGACTTCGTCCACATTTTCCTTATTTCCAGGCTGTGCCATGGTAGGATGATGAGTTTCTGTGCTCCTCACCTGTGGATGGAGGCCAGCTTGGCTGATCTGATGCCAATGGAGAACTCGGCACAATAGAGGTCGGCCTCAGCCCAGGTTTTGTTGATGGGGAAGTACCGGTAGCAATGGCCTTCGTACTCTGTCCAGAAGAGCGGGCAGGAGTAGGCATGGACAGGCTCCGGCATGGCTGGGGGCAGAGCAGAGGACATCCAGCAGCTGAGGGCGAAGCAGCATGGCTGGGCAGCCAAGCAGGCAGCGGAGGCAGCAGTGCCCAGCCTTGCTCCCCATCTCACCCAGGCAAATAACCACCAGACAAGCATGGAACATCAGCTGCTGCAGACGCTGTGCAGGAGTTTGCAAAAGCCAAAACACGTCTTGCAAGAGCTGTGGGCTTCTGGGTTTTAGCATCAGCCTAAATCAGGGGAGACTTGGCAAGCCACTTTAACATCATTTTAAGCAGATGGTGCTTAAAATAAAGGCACCGAGTTTTGCTACTTGGGAAACAGAGATAAGGGACCCTCTCGCCTCCATTGGGCACCACGGGTGCCGCTGTGCTGGGATGGAACCTGACAGCTGGGAGCTGTGGGGTCGTGCCCGCACTCTGCCCTCCTGCTCTGACCTCCTGCTCGGCCAACGTGCACCTCCTCCCCCCAAGCAAAGCCCCTCACCATGCCCTGTGGCCCTGGCCCCGGACACAGCCGTGCACGTACACACGCATGGATTCCAGCCCCATGGGAGGCCGGGCGAGGCGTGCGTGCTGGGAGTGGTGCAGGGCTATCTGCCTCCTGCTGCCAGATAAGAGCTGGGGCCTGCTCCTCATCCCTCACCACTCCTCAGCACAGGGGAGCTACCCCACAAAAGGCCATTCTGGGGGGCAGGACGCATTTCTGGAGCCTTTGCTGTTGCTGCTGTGCAAACACTGCCGCGGCCTTAACGCTTCCCTCCCACCTCCTCCACCTCACCCTGCCCCGTGGCACCGGGCAGGACCCAGCACACACACCCTGCCCGACACGAGCGTGTGTGCCAGCCCCACATCACGTAGCACATAGGCTGAAGTCTTACTGCTGGGTTTTGAGCCTTGAGGAGTTGCCATCTCCCCCAGAGCCAGTTCCCGTGTTCCCATGGGGTCCTGGCCCGGGGTCAGCGCTGCTGTCGGAGCAAACAGGGAGGTGGGCAGGGCAGGGGGAGCAGGGGGTTACGGCACACATCAGATGCCATGAAACTATCCAAGCAGGTAACAGGCTCAAGCCTGGAGAGGTCAGGGTGCTGCCACGGTGCTTCTGGGACTGGGGGGGGTGGCTTTCCCCAAAGGTGGGGGGAGCAAAACCCCGCCAGCAGCAGGATGGGGGCAGTGAGGACAGCATTGGCCTGGGGAAAAGGAGGGATGAGGTGAATTCAAAGCAGCTGCAGGAGAGTTTGTGAAGCCGAATCCTTCCCTACCCGGGCACTGGCAGCTCTGGGAGATCATTTTGTATGTCATCAGCTCTTTCCACATGGGGATCTCTGAGCGTTTTACAAACACCCACCAGCCAGCTCTCGGGTCCTTCCTGTCACACACCCTCCCAGGCAACAAACCATAAATGCAAAGAGCCTTTTTTCCTCCCGAGCAAGGTGTGGAGGCAAACCCAGCTGCACCCAAGCCCCACAGGGCTGTCACCCCATTACCCCAACTTGGGACCCCCAGCCGCTCCCTCCAGAGGAGCCGTGGCTGGGAGCACCTCTGCACCCCATAGTCATAAACCCACCAAGAGCAGCAAGGGGCTCTCCCACCCTCATTGGCAATAGTTAGGGCTGTGTAGGGAAAAAGATAAGGCACAGCAGGCTGGAAACAAGAGGAACAGCTTTTTGGGATGGTGGTCAAGCTACAGCCAGCTCAGTGGCAATGCAGAGTTCAGCTCTCTGATTCACAGCCTTGCATTTGGAAAACCCTTAGAATGGCCCCCCAAAATGCAAACTGTTGCTATTAGAGCAATAGAGCAGAAGGACCAGGAACACCGTGAGTTGATGTAATTTCCTGAGAGCCAAGCCCTGCTCCCCATGTAGTGCCAGTCTGGGGTCCCTGCCACACCGAAAGCAAAGCAGAGCAAGGGCAGAGGGTCAAACCCACAGGACAAGGCTTAAGCTTCACCAGCAGGTCACGGGTGCGGCATGTCCCCCCATCCCAGGACATGGCTGGGAGCTGGACCCAGCTCATGGCAACTTCAGGTTGCTGCTCCTCCTGCCAAGGGCACCCTGGGGTCTGCAGCAGACAGGCACCACCAGCTCCCCCAGCAACTGGGGTTTTATTATAGAGGCTGTGAAGCACCTCAACGAATTCTTCACCTCTAGCAGCATGGTGCCAAAATTCACAGGGCTTAACCCAGCAGCAGCCCTGGCAAACGAGACCCTTCGCTCCCATGTGCTAATTGCAGCGGGCGTTCTGGTGCCCTGACTCCAAGCTGGGCCCATCAGCACATCGATTGTCCAGGAAATTCACTGTAGGTTTTGTTCAGAGCAGCCAAAACCAAGTAAGTCAGAGAGGGACACAGTGTCTCTTTGTTATTCCATACTGCTTCCCATTAGGTAGCATTAATTTGATGAGCTTCAGCAAACCAGAGGTGCCTGAAGGAATTTAAGGTTAAATATACTGAAAAGGAAAATATGGGAGGTCAGCATTTAATTAGCATTTTTCCTGTTAGGTCAGGATCAGAGGCTTTAGCTGTCTCTTTGGAGGAGAACTATTGCTCCCAGTTTTACAGGCAGGAACATCTGGGGATGCTGCTTTACCTGGGGTCTTTGTGGGCTATTTTTAGCAGAAAGGCCATAAGAAATTGGATGTATGGTTGTGAGTATACGAGCCCACTCATGGCTCTGTAGGAAAACGTCATAACCCAAGCCAGCAGCTGCTAATGGTATTTTGATCTAAAAGGGGAAGGATCTGGGGGCTATTTAGACCAGATCCCCACTTGTAAGCACCCCAGCAGAAACCACCCCCATTAGCACCAGCTCCTCTGCAGAGGGCAGGAGCAGCACAGCCATACCCCATAGGATGAGGGCTCCTGCCAACCCTGAGACAGTTCATCAATTTGTCCTCAAATTCCTGGTGAAAAGTGATGGCAAGAATCTTTCTTCCCTTTGCTTATTTACAGTGCAGCAGATTTAAGGTCAGGGCTGTTATAATGTAGCACCAGCAAAATAAATGGTTGGCACTAAGACTCTTATCAAGCAGATGTTATTAAGCCAGGAAAGCTGAAAAACAAGAATTTGGGGTCAGAAAAAGGGTTTTGCACTCTCTGTATTTGTTTCTGTGCCAAAAAACCTGAAGCCTTTTTATTTATTTTCTAGCTGAAACCCACTGCAGAACCGCTGGGAAAATCACTTGTCAAGATCTTGCAGAAGCTGGCACTGCTCTGCCAAAAACTTTTACTTCCCCAAGTGGCCTCTTTCCAACTAGAAATAACTAATTGAGAAAATCCCAGCCAGCTTCACGAGGTTTTTTTATTCCAGGATGCTACTGAAAAAAATAAAATACCAATTGCCTGACTCCTGCTGACTCTGCAGGGGTAGAACGGGTTTTTTCCTGAACAGCTACAGCCCATGGTGCAACACTGTCCCACTTCCAGGGATCCACAGATATGAGATTTGAAGTTTGGGGCTAGGACAAGGTTGGCAAGAGATGCCTGTGTAAGGAAGACTCCTGGGGGAGAATGCAGCTCTACCAAAGGGTTTTGGACAGCAGATCAGATCAGTGCTGGCAGCAGATGCTATTCTTGCTGCACAGAATTGAAGGGCTTCATTCCATTAACAGCTGATGACTTACCAAAAAGCTTAGAGACATTAAGAGACACCTCACTGAAAGGCATGGTCTTGAAACACCCCCCTTGGCACATCCAAAAGCTAATGCTGCTGTCTGACCTGAAAAAGCAAGTGAACCTCTTCAGCTCTTGGCAAGCAGCTGGGTTTGGAGGGCATCCATCAACACCCAAGAGGCTTGTCTGAAGTGGATGCCAATGGAGATGAGCTGAGGAGATCCCCAAAACACACAGAGCTGGATGCTTCCCAGGGCAGAGCTGCTCATGGAGTCCCTCCACTGGTACCCCAGGGCTGCAGTGCCAAGAGGAGGGACAGGGAGAACTCCTGAGCCAGTGGTTGGAGCTGAGGCTCAGGACGAACAGCCTGGCTCTCTGTGACACCAAGTCACCTCTGACCAGCTCGGGGCCATGGGGAGGGCCAGCAGTATCACTTTACCCCATTTTGCTGCTGTCAGAGCAGTGTGCAGTGACAGGGGATGGGTGAGACAACAGGGCTGGGACAGGAGAGCCCCAGGACACCCCAGCAGCCTGTGGCAAGTGCCAGCTGAGCTAGACCTCCATCTCTCCACAGCCTCGACACATCCACCAGCCCATGTCCTCTTTATTGAAAAAAAAACAAAACAAGACAAACCCAACAGAAAACAAAGAATAAGCATTAGAGAGGGGATTTGGTGGGCAGGAGCAGGTAGCAGGGGCTAAGACTGTGTGATGCTGAGGTGCCTCAGCTCACCCATGGCTTCAGAAGCACACCCTTAAGCCCTGACACCACAGTCATGTGATTTGCAACATTTATCTTTCATTAACAGATGAAAAAGTCTCATGCTTAGCATCCACCTTCAAAACAAGCAGCTCCTGGGAGGGTTTTTGGTCTCTGTGTGCCTGGGGGATGTATGGAGCTGGAGGGGATGGTATTCACTGGTGCACATGTAGATAATTTAATAACTAGGTGATATTTTACACTCTGAAGTGTTTTTAAAGTGTGTATTACAAATTTCCAAGTAAAATTTCAACCGCCAGTTGAAGCACATTGGAAGTGACATCCTTTCACAGAGGGCCCTGCTTTTCTAAATCCTGAAACAAAACCAAGCTGGTTTTACAGCTTCAAACCTTCTGCCACACACATTTGGAGTTATGAAGCTACAGCAGCCGCCGGCAGCAGCGCTCCTGCAGCCAGCACTCACAGGGAGGAGTTATCTATCTCGCTTTTTTCCACCCCCCTCCTTAATTAGCCAAGGCAAGGCTCCCACGGATTAGGTGTCTGGCAGGACAGCCAGGCTCACATCGATCCTTTTGCTCACGAACTTGGCGAACAGCACTTAAGGAGTCCCTTTCTGCTCACATTCCCATGCAAACCTGGCAGGGTGCAAACAAGCTCAGCGCAGCGACCCTCGCTCACGCCAGCCCCGTGAGAAAGTTGGCAAGAAGTGACAAAGTCAGGCGCTGTCACCAACAGCTCGGAGGGGGAAAAAGGAAGTAAGCGGGAAGCACGTATCTGGGGCCACTTTTCCAGGGCAGTAAGTGTGGATAACTAAACGGGGAGCCACAGCGGTCTCCCCGTGTCCTGCCGGGCTGCAGCCCCGCTCATGCCCCCGCGCAGTCCCTTCTGCCCGCTGCCACCCAGCCGGACCCGCGCAGGGACGGGGAGGGCCACGGCACCGCGCCACGCGTGCTGAAGGCACCAGAAACAAAGCCAAAGCAGAGACAGGTTCGGTATCCCGGCAGAGAGAGGCCGGCGCTGTTCCGGGCACATCCCCCAGAGAAGAAGGCGGCTGATTTCACGGCAGGTCGGGTGTGTGGAGCAGACAGAGCCAGGGCAGCTGCTGCCCTGCGGGCGGTGCGCGCCCCGCTCAAGCCGCGCAGTTTGAGGTTACCCCCGGCCGCAACCCGCGCTCCCGCTCACCTTGGCTGATCTTGATGTTTGTCTGCGGGAAGGCCTGCGCGGCGAGCAGGGCCACGGAGAGGAGCGCGCACGCCTCCCACCCGGAGCCCATGGCCGGGCAGGGGGCGCGGNCTGTGGCAGGGAGGCTGCCGGCGAGGGGGTGGATATAGGCGCCGGGTTGCTCCCTCCCCCAAAAGCAGCGGCTCTCCCAGCACACCGCCTCCCCCCGCCCCGGGCGCGCTCATTGCATCCCCCCGAGCGACCCGCGCCCAGAGCTGAGCCCGCAGCCCGGCCCACGGGGTGCACGCCACCCCCAGAGAGCCCGTCACATGCCGGCGAGCAAGGAAATCCCTTATCTGCCCCCCTCAGTTGCTTCCCGAGGCGCTATTTTGTGTCCCCAGTCCGGCACTGCCCAACCGCCCTGTGCGGGCTGCCCTGCCCCGCAGGGATGCTGCGGGCATCAGCGGCCGGGAGGGGAGCTCGGGGCTGGCCTTCGCCTTGGGGTGTCTGCCTGGGGCTGGGGGGCTCCACCCGTTACTGCCCCATTCTGTGCCTTTTTTATTTTTCCTTATTTAACCAAGGGCAAGGCAGTGCTGTGACACACCAGCACAACCTGGAAGGGGAAAGCACCAGCTGTGCCAGGGGGTCCAAGGCTGCCCCAGGAACTCACGCTGTGCCCATCTGCCAGGTCCCTGTAGTCCTGTAACAGCAGAAAACTTTCAGCATCAGGCAGCAGTCATTATTATTAACAGTCAATATTATCTAGCACGTCTCCTTTCTGTGGTCAAAATTTTTTTTAAATAAACTTCAGATTTTTAAAAATCCTGTATGAAGTCCTTCTCCAGCTGTTGTACAAGGGGGACAGTATAGGCACTAATACTAATTCTGCTCCATTTCAAATTTATGCCTTAAATCAGCATAGAATGAACTGCTTAGGAACACACTCAATACTATTTCCTTTTTATTCTTAGCTACAGACTAAAACTTTCAGCATTTTCTGGGACTTCAGTTGGGATGACCCATTTTTAGAGGCAAGACACAAGCAGAAACTATTTGGAGTGACACAAAGCTTTCAGTATAGTAAAGCATCCAGACTTACTCCAGAGACAGTAACTCATTCAATCAACTTTCATATATTAAATTTTCTTTCCATTAAATAGAACTTTCTAAAAAACCTCCCCTCAACCCCCTCATCCCTCATTTGCAGTTCCATACACTGATCTGAAAATACACGGCTCAAGGAAAAGCCTATTGATGTTATCAGACCACTAAAAATGAAGGAATTCAGAGTGTTAGAAGCCAAGGCATGCCTTCTTCACTGTGTGCCATCCCCAGACAAAGCCAGTGCTACAAGCAACTATCAGCAAAAAATGGAACAAAACTCTCTGAGCACATTCATCTACTCTCAAAGTACAATTGTTTATGCTTAAAGAGAAGAGAGATCCAGAATAATTTAAACCTTGTTTCTAACAACAGATCCACCACAACAGCATCTCTCTGCCAGCACAGGCAGGAGCACTGAGTCCCCCCCATGCTGCCCCCCAAGCCAGCGGCTCCATGCCCAGCACAGCAGCTGGGCACCAACCTACTCCCAGCACTGGGAAAGTACACGCACGTCCTGCACACAGAGCCAGCTGGGGTTGCAGCTGCACCTCGGGTTACCTTCTGATTTCACAAAACACACGATGTGTTTTACCTGCTGGATGCAGCACTGGAGCACACCAACATCTTGTTTGTTCAGCCCTTCTGCTCCTCTCCCTCCCCACGCTGGTTTCTGATTGCCCTCCAGGTGAGGAGCTCTTTAGTGTGCTTTAATCCTGCTTTTATTGACGTCTTCTCAGGGTTCCCTTGCCAATTCTTGGCAGTGTATGTACATGACAACCCCCTCCCTGTGAAACAGAGACCTCATGACTCCAAGGACAGACTCAGGGGCAAGAGTGCCTTCTGTTAACATTTCATCCCCAATGCCTGAGCAAAGCACATGGCAGGTCTCAGGTCAGCTTCTGTGGATGCCCATAGACCCCACGTGGAATAATATTAATGTTGATGTCAGCAGCTGCTGAAAACACTGCCCCTTGTCTGAGCCCTCCTGAGTTATGGGAAGAGATCAGCCTCCTACAGCACGTATTTGCCCAGGACACCCCATGGGTTCCCTTCTCCACTGTGATTTATTGATGAGTTCAACAGGGAGGAGAGCTAGAGAACAGAGATTTGCTATTGACCTCACTGTGGGACAGAGGAGGAATTTCACCCTGCATGGAAGTGCACCATCCACAACACACTCGGAAAGAGGATGCCCATGGACAGCCCTGTGGCAACCCCACCGCTTTGTGCTGCTAACGTGGCCCCGCTGTGCTGGAGAGCAGCAGGGAGCTCCATGCAGTGAGCAGGATGAAGCGAGGGTGTTCACCAGGGGACAGCATGTACGAGCACAATAAGGGTAAGATCTTACCTGTGTTCACCTCAGCCACAGCAACTGGACAAGGTCTCTAAGGTATTTTTTGCCATCCTCTATCCAAGGCTGTGCTGTGTTCTGCCCAGGAGCAGGGTATCTGTCCCTCTCCCCCAGCCACTGGGGAGAGATGGCTTCTGGATGAAGAGCGGAGACAACATCTTTTGTAGCCTCCTTGTATGTTTTGCATTCCCTCCTCCATATGATGGCAGGGTCACCATATCAGACTTGGCCACCACACAGTGTGCAAAGGGATGTTTGGAGCACAGAAGGGAATGAAACACCCAGGACTCGATGTAAACCAGAGCAGGTCCCAGATCAAAGGTGTGCTGCAGGGGTGCTGGTATCAGAGCTACAACACAGACCTTCACGCTGGACCACAAATACCCTGGATCACAGCAAGGACTGTTTGCCAACACACCCACATCTGCCCAAACAAGCACCAAACTTTTTTTTTTCCTTTTAAGACTCACCTGGCCCTAACTGTAGCAGCCAAACAACAAACAGAGGTAAATAGGCACATACACATACTATTTTCTTTGTAAAAACAGAAGTATTAAAAGCACAGGAGGTATGTGGAGTTCATCCTGGGCTGCACCTGATGCACAGAGGGGTGGGAGACAACTGCTGTCTGCCTCACCACCTGCCAGCTCCAGACAGGCACTGCTCTGACCTCCAGTTTGAGTGGCTATAAGCTAAGGCAAAGCTTCCCGCAGCACTCAGCCCCAAGTCCCTGCCCCAAACACCTTTGTTTTGCTCAAGACCACTCTCCTGCTTCCAGGGAAAGGGGACTTTGCCCTGAGCCAAGGCAGACAGAGAGCACACTGGTTTGCTCCTCTCCCATGATGCCAAAGGGGACCCTGGGGCCCAGCACGGCTGCAGGAAAGGCTCTGCATGGCAGGGTGCATGGAGGGGGAAGCTTCCACAGACCTAGGCCACTGCAGGAGCCACAGACTACTGCCCAGCAATTTCACAGGTGACCCAGGGAGCAGGATACAGCCCAGGCCCAGGGCCCTTCCCCACCTCCTGTGTTTGATCACAGCAGCACTGATGTGGCAGCAGAGCTCACCCATCCATAACACCCCGAGGCTTTCCAGCCCAACACAGATACACACTGCTGAAGGCAAAAGGGACCCTTCCTTCTCCAAAATGAGGACATGGAAAGACAATGAAGCCATGGGCCAGACCCAGCTCTCTTCAGGGCAATGTCCTTCTTGTTTGATTTCTTGAACAGGCTGTAAGCAAGATACAGATTTTTATGTAGTCTCAATGTTAATAAACAGAGCGGTAAAGAACTAATGGTAACCTGGGGCCCACTGCTGCGAAGAACCAA
The DNA here is from genome assembly GCA_013398125.1 of Aegotheles bennettii. Classification (NCBI taxonomy): domain Eukaryota; kingdom Metazoa; phylum Chordata; class Aves; order Caprimulgiformes; family Aegothelidae; genus Aegotheles; species Aegotheles bennettii. The sequence goes on from VZRW01009577.1 coordinate 120,991, forward strand.
GAGCCAGAGCCCAGTGCAGAGACCGACTCGTCAGATCCCCGGCGTGCTGGGGGTCTGCTGGAGGGGAAACACACACAGCCAGACCAACACACCTGGCTCGCTCGCCTGACCCATCCCCAGCAGCAGGTCCCCAGCTTCACTAAAATTACTCCTGGTTCATCTGCAGTGAGTAACAAGGGGGTAAACACCAACTTTTGGGCTTTCCTAGTGCCACAGATATAACTGATGGAACTCGACACTAAGCTGAATTCTGCTAACAAACACCACCCCAGTCTACATGGCACAATTAAATAGAATTTTATTTTCAATAAATATACAATCTGCATCATACCAGACAATATTCTGTGAAAAAATAAAATGTACAGAAGCAACCAACAGGACAGCTTGACCGTAGCTAAGTTCACTTGGTGACCTGGAAAACTACCTGGGTTAACACACACAACACAGGAAGAGCCACTGCAGTCTGTGAGAGAACTAAAATTGTGTATTCTGGGTCTTCGTAACTGCAAAAGTCCCCGCAGCAGGTTTCTTTTGCACAACACAGGTTTGAAAAGACATGAGCTGGCTTTCCCAGTACAAATGCTATTGGAAACGTTTACTTTGCTATATCATCACTGTATCTACTGGAGGCACACTGACTGCTATCAAGAGTGGCAGCTCTCACCGCTGACTGACATCGGGCCCGTTTGCCACGGGGCTGCAGGGCCACACGTGCCCCGGCACACAAATGCACGTGCACGTACTGACAGGAGCTGAATTCTGTTAAAACTAGTACAAGGACAAAACTGGAGTCAGAATCGATTTCACCACAGGTTCTACCATTTAAAAAAATATTCTAGCCTAATTACCACGTTCACCAACGAGAGCACACGGGTACTTGTATCTCTGAGAGGATGAGCCATGGATTGGACTGGAAGGACAGCGGAGGCAACTCCCAACTCTTCCACCTGCTCAGCGCTTCCCGCGGTGCCTCGGCGCACAGCCCACGCCGCCCGGCCAGGTGCTCCACCACGCGGGGTGCAAACAGCCAGGTGCTGCTGGGTGCAAGCAGCCAGAGGTCCGGCTGGCCGGGCCGCTGGTGGCCACAGGGGAACGGCTGTGACCCGGTGGGGCATGGTTCACAGAGGCCAGCATGGCCAGTCGGGTGCCAGCAGCCGCTTCAATCCAACGGAGCTGCTGTGGGGTGCGTGTAGGGTGTGAGGTGGGGTGTTTCAATCAGTGGTTTATTTTTTTTCCTCATCTGCCTGCTTGGTCTGGCTGCTGTTAGTCCCCCACCTCATGTTACCTCCAGGGAAGCCGGAGAGACGCGGTCACACTCCTCCCGGGACCGCAGGCTGTGCCACTGCTCCACGGCCGTCCGGTGTGCATTGAGCATCCGCCGCCAGTGGTTGGACTCGGGGGCACCTGTCGAGTACTGCCCGATGACAATCCTCCCGATGAAGTCATTGCTGCTCTTCACATTGTGCCCATACACTGGGAAGAGGAGAAACAAAGACCAGTCAAGGCAAAAGCATTGCTTGTCCATCTGGAGCCCTGCCCCTAGAAGCCAAAGGTCCTGCCAATGCTCCCCCACACAGCACACCAGAACACCAGTGCTGCTGGCATATAACTCAGCACCCCAAAAACATTAGAGACTGAATCAGGAGTTTGGAAGGAATAAGACAAGCTGTACTACAAATTGAAATACAACTCAAATAAACAGGACACAAACCCATGGTTATCATGGCATTTAGCAAGAACATGTGAAGTTGAATCACAGAATCATCAAATGGTTTGGGTTGGAAGGATCTTAAAGATCACCCAGTTCCAAACCCCCTGCCACGGGCAGGGACACCTCCCACTAGACCAAGTCGCTCAAAGCCCAGCTTGGCCTTGGAGTAGAATTACACAGTGTAAAGAATGCCAAGATCTCTGCCTGGGCATTGATGAAAGCAGCCAAGCAGCCCATGCATGGGTAAATGAAGAAGCAGCATCTCAAACTTTCCTCCTCCAAATGCGAGTGCCACAAACCGTTCCAATGCTGATCAATAGTCTTCCCGACACAGAGACAGGAATCACACACATACAGGCTCAGCAGAACGTTTATACAGAAACAATTTTCCATAATTATCACTGCAGCTACTTGTTAAAAGTCCAGGAAAGCAACCGAGGGAGAGGCATCAACCCAACACCCTGTCCTTTGGATTAGCCCAGTCTCCTGGAACAAAAGATCACAGACAGCAGCAAACTCTAATGATGGGCCTGATCCCAGGAAAGGCTGCACGCTCCTGTTGGACAGAAGCAAAAGCACTTTGTGTTCTGCAAATTGAAGCCCTGCCTCAGCTCATTAGAAAGTTGAACAAGAAGTCTGTGAAAGCTGAAGCCAGGATATCCACAGGCACTGGCTAGAGTATTAAGGATTAAAAAACCTCCCCAGGAATAAGAGGTATTTTTAAGAACAAACGTCTGCAGGGGCTCCAAATCTACCCAGGCTTGTGCAGCAAGAGCAGATCCAGAGGAGGAGAACAGCCTGGTGCGAGGCCGAGGGCTGCTGACACTGCCCAGCCAGCAGCACCAGCACTCCAGGGCTGCTGGAAACCAGCACTGGCAGCAAAGCCACATCTGGGATCCCTGGGCAGCACCCCCCAGTGCAGCACACACCCTTCCAGGAGGCAGGACCCTAAGCACTTGACCTCACTTTTAGCCACACCTTTGCATTTTGTATTTCCTTTGTATTTCCTTTTACATTTCCTTTGTATTTCCCTTGTATTTCCTATTATAATACATCCTGCAACTAATTACTATTATTTTAACATGCTGCTCAGTATCTCTACCATCACCACACTGCAGAGGCTGGTTCCTACCTACTGCACCAGCACGGGATTCTTGCTCTGGGTGACTCAGGTGACCTGACAATGCAGTACCAAAATAAAGCTGCACAAGGTTATAACTCACATTATACCTTCTGACAGCTCTGACACACACAGTTTACGGCCAGAGATGCTTCTCCACATCAAGACACCTGGGGATATATTTTGGTAACAGCAAACCTTCAAACGCCCCAGTCATTTCTCCAAATAATTGCAGTAAAAAAAAATTACACAGCAACTCCAAGCATTGTAAGTTTACCTTCAAACTACAGTTAAAAATGAATTGGGGGTACATCTTCCCCATTAGGAAGACTGCATCTCTCCTGCTTGTCATCATCAGTTATCTAGGGATGATGCCATCAGCTCTCAGCAATGTGCTGCCAAGGAAGTGTCCCTGTCAAGAGGCCAGGTTGGTGTTATTTGGAAAGGCCACCTTTTGAGGATGTGGTAAAGAATTTTAAGCTATTCATCTCCAACTAGTACACAGCCTGCTAGAGTTAGTAACCAGTTCCCCTACAAGGCAATGGATCACAAGTGTAGCCAACATGGTTATACTACAAGTCCTGCTATGATTTATTATTCTAGAGAAAAAAAAATACTGTCATAAAATCACATGAAGGTACCCACAAACCAAATGTCTCCCTGATTTTTTATAGAAGATTCTTTTTTCCTTCTGTCTTCCCATTCTTTTTTTCAAGAACGAAAGAAGATGAAGCCTAATCCTGAGAGACAATAGCAAATAATTTAAACCAAGGAGTTTTAAAGGCCATCAATTAATCACAGGATAAATTAACCATGGGGAAGTACCCAAGGCATACCAATTCTTCAAAATAATCCATGTCAGGACTGTAAAATGAGTAGGTGTGCTAACTAAGGGGACCTGTTATTTTACTGTTGATCTGAGTATTTTGAATCCTTATAAAGCATCTTGCTAATCTCATCATGTCAGGTAATTGTTATGTTGATTCTTCTAGGGTATTAATGGGCTAATTACACAAGTATTGTTGCTTCTATCACTACCTAGTTTAGATAGCACAAAGGCAGACTTATTGCTGAAGAGCAGGGAAGACATTTTCCAAGGCCAAATGCTTACTCACACACAGACAGTGAGAGGTGGCACTAGATTCAACCTCAGGTTTACAAACTCGCAGCTTCACCACAGCAGCTTTCTCAAAAGATGAGAGAGCTGCATGCCAAAAATTCAGCTTCACTCATCAGTTCACAAGCCTTCAACGCTCAAGGACATGCCTTTCTCAGAGGCTAATTGTTTTATCCACACTTAAAATGGCCAGTATTTGCAGAGTAAATCTGCTGATGGTTGAGGGTCACCGAGTTGTTGCATGGACCTTATCCAGTTGAAGGTGCTAAAGTCAGTGATGTGAAAATAAGCCCTTTTCTTTGCTCACATTCAGGAGCATCATTTTCCCTGTTGCCACCACCGGTTCTTCCAAGAACAGCTTGGAAAGGAAAACTGTAGGAGCTCATAAGCCGGTGTGAGAAGCTGAAAGCAAAGGCTGGCTGTGCTGCTGGCACAGGGAGGGGAAGTAGCTCTCCCCATCCCTTCCTCTGCTGCAGCAATCCCTGCTCTTCTCAAACAGCCGAGGAACTGTCTCCCTGAACGCCAATGAGCACACACTAGCTACTACACTTACTACACCATTTGCACTTGGGTCTGACATTTGGCTCTGCTCCAGAGCCCACCAGCAGCAGCGAACAGCAGACCCTTGATACAGACCCCTGGGTGTCACTTGTGTACCAACCAGGACTGCCGGGTGCTCAGGCACGATCCCAACATGACAGCTCCTCCAGATACAAGGAGAGCTGCACAGTGTTCCAGGGCTGAGCCTGCCCTGGCTGGAAGGGCACCTGCCGATGCAGCAGCCATCCATGGGGAGACCTGGGCACAGGAAACCCCTGGCAACAACCCACGTACCACAGCTATAGTCCCATCTGCAGTTGAGCCAACTCCACACATGCTCATGCCTTCAGCCTCGGAAGGAAAAATGCTCCTGCTCTTCCCTTTCAGCTTCTTCCACAAGAGGCAGAGATGGAGAAGCCCCCATGGCCTGGGACAGCAGCTGGGCGCTGTGCCACGCTCTGAGCCCAGGTTATGGTACAAGTGGACCGAGCTGTACTACCCCACGTCTGAGAATGCCCTGCCAGAGTCTGAGAGGAGTTCACAGTAAATTTTAGATTAAGTCTGCTCTTGGCCACCAAAAACAGTAACTCCATGGAGCCGCTCAGAAGCAGAAAATGAGGTAATTATTATTTAGGGTTCTCAGACTGACCCAGACTCTGGTTATGGACAGGTAGACACTGCTTTCCATTTAAGAAACCTATTTTCCTGGCAGAAACTACACACCTGATCTCATGATCTCTTTTTCCACCATCACAGTAATTTACACAATAACAACATCAATTTCCAGGCCAACACAGAGCAAAAAGCAATTAAGGAAGCAGAGGTCAAACCAACTCCTTCTAAGCTGCTCTTTACTGAGGGATGCATTTGGAAACAGAAAGGCTTCTTTAAAAAAAACCTCTTTATAATAGAAATGCTGAAATATAAAGGAAAATTTGGTTCCTTCGCATCCGTTAAAAGGATTGAATTCTTGAGGACAAGCAATGCAATGTAAATAAACCACCTTTATGTTATACACTTATTGATGCACCGCTCCTAAATGATCCATATCAAACTGACAGGGGGCCTGGGTGCTACATGAAACTTTCCTTCGGGGTAGGGGCCCATGTCCCCCATGGGGCTCCTGTGCAGGAGGGGTGGCTGGGTCGCACCCTGCCTGGTTGCTGTGCTCCCCGCAGGGCTGAGCAGCACAGCACGGGGGTTCCAGGCACTGCACAGCCCAGAGCTGCACCCCAGGGTGGCACGGACTCCAGAAGACAGGATGGGACTCCCTGCTCCAACATTCGGCTCCAGGTACAACTCCAGCCTGAGCCTTGGTCACGTGGAATTGCTTTTCACCAGGTGACAGTTTCACCCGTTGCTGTGTAATCTCACATCTGCCCCTGGTCCATGAGGTGGCCTGGTTAGCATCAGCCCTGGCACCAGATCCAGGCAGAATGACCTTCACCTTCCCCTCTGCCTCTACACTGAGGCTTGCAAACTGAGCACCTGTGAAGAACACGACTGCAAAGTATTTGTGATTTATGAGTTATGTGCAATAGTAGAATTTAGGCTGGCATTTCAAGTATTAATTCACCCTTTGATTGAACATATTAGCAGCTTTGAAATGACCAGGAAAGAGCAAGAATTCAGAAAGTTTCCTTAAGCTAGCTTCAGGGCTATCAGCACCATTTATATGATGGAGGACAAGCTTTACACTGAACCACCTTGCTCAGTTGGGGTCTCAAACCATCTGCATCTCCCATAAACCCTCTGCCAGCTGTGTCCAGCAGTCCCAGCCGTGCTGCACCTCTGCTGCCGCCTGCAGCACCCCGAGCACAGGCTACAGCCTCCCCTCTACTGCAGCTCTCCCATAACAGGCAGAGAGATCTCACTGCACTGGAGTGGGTGGGAGCTCCGGCACAAATCATTTAACTCCAGTCACCTACATCAGTTATCTGCAATGCAATTAAGATCATTTAACTCCGGGAGAAGAAAAATAACAAGCAGGAATGTGCCTCTGTCTTTCATCTGCTTTCTTACTTGGGCCAGACATCAAGCAGAACATCTTCATCCAGTTCATACTAGTTTGCCATTAGCTTATTCATGGTACACCACCACCCACTCTCTAACAAATAGCCCCCAAAGTTGTTTTTTTTTTTTAAATGCAATTTGGCTGCATCCTGCATATTTTAAAAGGCCTTAAGTAATGGAGCACCCCTCGGTGCAGCTCATGTGCACCCTCCGACACACAACGTTGCAGCACAAGGCAGCAGCTGGTGTGATTACAGAGCCAGCCCCCCACTGCGAGGCACTTCCCAGCTCAGCAGGGCTCAGCCACAGGAACCAGCTCCCCAGTGGCAGAAATCCTCAAGGAATTAGAGGGCCCTGCCCTTTTCCTTTCCACTACAGGATAAAGCTATTCAATCTCAATACTACAGAGCAAAAGTTCAGCTTAATGTTCATAGCTGGTCTAGTGAAGAATACTGTCTGCTTGGGTCAATCATCAGGCATGAAAGTCATTAAAAAAATCCTGTCCACTATTATATACCTGCAATTGCTGTTGCCACAGTCTGTAAAAGTTCCACCTGATAGCCTTGGCCAATCAGACTAGGAATGGAATGAACATCTACCCAGGAAATACTCATCCGGCGCAGGGCAGGCACACCTAACCCCCCAGCCCAGAGACACACTGCACCCCTGCAGCCACGCGTGCTGCAAAACCCACCTTCAGCCACCAGCACCCTGCTCTGACAGCCACACTGCACACCGTGCCCAGGTGCAGCCTTGGATTACAGCCAGACCAGGGGATAAGGGACAATAAGCAAAGATATGGCCAAGACTGCACACGGGCAATTGAGCGGCACAGTCTCCCTGAGGACACAGGTCTCAGGAGACCATGGAGCCTCTCTGGCAGGAACCACAATCTTGGTAGCACTGACCCTCAACACCCTGTGCACTTCCCCCCTTCAGCCCCAGGGCTTGCGGGGTCTCACAAAGCCCCCTATTTCCCACACTTGCATCACTCAGGCAGGCAACACTTCATCTGCCATCCTTTGCAGGTGGAAACCAGTGCCCAGCCTTTCCTCTTGGTGGCACTGAGCTCTGTGTTGCTGGTGGCACAGGCTGCTGAGCTCTGCCACCAGCTACTGTGCCTCAGCTGGCAGGTTAAGTGGGTCTGAAAACTACTTCTGAACTGCTTGACATCAATATTAAAAAGCTGTTTAGCACAAAGAGGGTGCTGCTAGGAGCAGCAGCAGCAGGACTAATGATGCACACTGTGAAGGTCACGGGTACGGACCAAACTCTGCCCCTTGCTCCTTAAGCATGGCCTGTAATATTTAGTAGAGAGGACAGAAAAGCATGGGAGAAGATGCAGTGGTTTCACATTTATCAATTTAATCTCCACCAGGCTCTGATGTGAATGTAAAACTTGTTTCCCAGCACCTCCTCCATGAGGCTGCTCCCTGCAACGTCTTTGCCTGCCCAGCTCCAGAGAGAACTGGAACTGCTTGAGCACATAACCAAATCCTGGCCACACACAGCCTCACCGCATCCAGCTGCTGCTCCACACAGGAGAATGCCACCACACCAAGGAAACTCCCTTTGAGAAAGCATTTCCCTTCCTGCGAGGGCAGCCCCTGTGCTCAGGCTGGGGCAGCCTGGGACGGGGACCCTGCGGATGCACCCAGCGCTGTGCCCTGAGCCGGCGTTCGGCTGAGCAGGGTCTGGACTTACACAGGGAGAAGAAAATTCAGTAGGAGAGAGCAGGGACCCAGGGAACAGGGGAAACACAAATGCACAAATGTGTCTTGCAGAGGTCTTAGGGACATGCAGGGATGACACCTCATGAAATTATGTCATCAGGAAGAACTGGAATAGCAGTCTGGATGCATCTATCACAACAGCCCAGCGGATACTGAACAGGAGTATCTACAGCTGCTTTTTACCACCAACAACTCCTAGCTTTTTTTTCCACTTTTTTCTTTTATTTTTTTTTAATTGCATCTTAATTCTCTGCACTGTGAGCCCCACATCCAACAAAGCACATGAAAGGCTTCATGCATGTTCATACACCTCACACAAACAGGCTCCAACAGCGGATCTGTACAGCACCTGCACAGGAAGGCAGGGATGGCTGTGCAGCCTCTGCCAGCACATTCATGCATCTCCTCCGACGGCCACAGGGCCAGGCACAGGCATTTCATCTCCAGACACTGCTCCACCACCCAGTGAAGCTGCTGTCACTGAGATTTTTCCTCATTTGATGCACAGAAAGATAATGGCTTTGTGAGATGTTTGAACAATTTCTTTCACCACGGTATGAGCCAAACGAGCTGAAGCGCCAAGGTCGAGAGAGGCATGACACTGCTTAAATTAATGGGCTTGACAAAATGAGCCAGTGCTGATGATCAGCCTGGAGAGAGGCAGGTTTCCTGCTTTCCTAAGGAGAAAAAGATTCCCCAAAAATTCCAGAGAGCTCCAGATAAGCGGTTTCTGCCATGTCTGCAATCAGGTACAGTTATTAACTAAGTCAGTCCACTCGACGAATCTAATTTTGCCTTCTAAGCAAGCAACAGATTGGCTCAGGAAGTGCCAGCATCTTGTTGCTCTCACCAGGATTAATAGTGTTTCGTTCCCCTCATTAAAGCAGCAAGTCTGATGCAAAAAGCCAAACCTATCCCTGGAGCATCTTCCCTCAGCGACCCTGAACCAGGACCAGGGCTGCACAACCCCTCCCAGCATCTCTGACCCACGCTTGCTGACTGATCTGCTGCCAACTGCTCCAGGCTGACAAACAGCACCTATCATGGAGACTGGGAAGCCACAGATGGAGATCTGGAGGATGGAGAGCAATGGGCACCTTCCTCCTCCCAGAAGCATTGAGGCCCATGTGGCACACCCATTGCAGAGAGGTTCTGCCAGGCAGGGTGGTCTCCAGGAAGCCAAGGTCTCCCGCTGCCAGCGCATCTCCCCATGCCTCTTTCCCACCACCCCAAGTGCAGGAGATGTCCTCACAAGACCTGCTGGGTCACCTCATGTGGCCACAGGATCCGGAGCAAAGCAGCCGGGATGGCGAGAGGCACCAGTAGGAGCACTCTGTTCTCCCCACACCCAAGCATGGACCATATGGTGTCTGGTGCATAACTACATGAAGTATTTTCTAACACCAGGCACAAAGGCCAAATTCTGATCTAATTAAACAGGTGTAAATCCCCAGAAAACCCAGTGCTGACATCAGTGGTTTCTTCTTCCCCGCCCCCCCCTTTGGCTAAGATAGGATAACACACGTTTAAGCACAGATTAGATTCTGCTTCTGAGCTCCAGATACATGCAATATACAGACAGTCCAATGCTTCAGAAACACACATCTAATGGACAAGAAACAATTTTCTAGCAGCAAGTTACCTAATTATCCATCCAAGAGGTGTTACGGTGCCCAACATGATAGTGTGTCAAAACACAAACCACTTCTACCTCCTGTGTTCCAGCATAGGAAAAAAAAAAACAGTCTCATTTGCCTCATATATTAGGGGAGATTTTTTTTCCCCAGGTATGTGTGCAAAAGGCAAAGTGCCTGAATATTTTTTGTGGGAAAGAAAAAGCAATAGGAGAGACGAGCATCTGAAGCAGCAAGTCAAACTGTAGGTTTGTAATGATCCCACCCCTGCAAACAGGAACGATGCTGGCATCTGAAGGTCATGCTTTCACACAGCCAGGCAAATCAAAATTCAGGTGTATTTCTGGAGAAGCCTGAGGACAAAACCGTTATCAGCCTTCAACCTGCTCAGCTAATTGGGACATTTGGAAATCCGCCTGTTAATTAAAAAAATACCACTGAAAAGCCTCCCTATCTCTGCATCCCATTCATGGGACTTTCAGAAACCTTGTGTAGCACAGGCAAACCCCAAAAGCATCACCTTGTCTCCAACGTCTACACCACTACTCTGACCACCAGGGCTGACAGTGAAAAACAAATAGTTTTAAGGAGCTTCAGCTGTCTTCTCCTCAATCAAGACTCAAGCTGCCTGGAGACTCAACTTTAAGACTCACCCAGAATAAATTCTAGACAGTTTTATTTCCAGGTGTGATGGGTAAGTGTGGGTCTGTGAGCTGTAAGCCCAGCAGTCTGCCCCTCTGCCTAACCTGGGCTCTCTTGAGAAGTGAGGTCTGGAGCTGATGGCCACCTTTGGCTTCGGCCCATCTCCATACAGCCTTTTCTGCCAGGTCAGGGCTGCTCTCCTCCCCCCATCTCCACCACCAGTGACTGCCCCAGAAACTCTGTCATGTGGATCAGGAACATCCCAACACATTTTCTATTGAACATCCAAAAAATGCTCATTAGACAACAAATACAACCAAACTGGTCTGTACCAGAGCATCTCCAACATCCCTGGGAGTGAAGGGTGACAGTGGGCCAGAGCTGTGCTCACCAGGGCTCTTTGTGCCATTGGTGACCGTTTGTTCCAGATACAGAAACATCCCAAAACATCCACCTCCAACAAGAAGTCAGGATTTCAAGGAAGACCCAGTTCCTCAGGGTTTCAAGGAAGACCCAGCTCCTCTCTCCTCAAGCTGTAATGTCACAAAAGGAATGAATATGCTCAAATAGGCAACACTTTGTCAAAAAGAAAACATTTCAGTGAAAGTAAACCAAACTAAAGAACCCAGAAGTGCACCATTAGCAATACACACCAACAATTACTTTTTTCCCCTCTAAAAATTCAAACTTCATTAAATGGCCCTCAAATTTTCCCACAGGCCCAGGGAAAGGGAAAATGAGCCAACAGAGGAATCAGGTATATTGCTATTGAACAGCCATCTGTTATTTTAATCAAGTACTGCCTATTAACTGGAAGTTAATTAGAGCCCTGAGATAAAGCATCAAAGTGATCCAGGGGTCTGAAGACACGCGTTGTTACAGCACGCGGTGCGTGGAGATGTTTGATGGCATTGTCAGCATCCCTCTGCAGTAGCTGTTGAAACCACAGGTGTAGGTATGCAAAGCCTCACTGTTCAACAACTGAGGAACTCAAATACTTAAAAAAAGAAATAAAATTTAAAAATTGGTTCTAAATCTTTATAGAAAACAGTGACGTGGTCCATTTTTAAAACATATTGAAAAGCAAAGAGAATCATATAAAATCCTACAAACGGTTCAGAAGAGAGAGTGCCTGTGGGCTGTGTCCTCAGCCAGTGCTTATGATGAAGACCTCACCAGCTGTCATGCATATATTGAGGCTGATCTCACCATCAAGCAAACCCTGCCCTGATCCACTTCCCTCCACTGGGCCATCCCGTCATGCTGGAGCCATGTCCACCTTTCACACAGGAAAGATGCGGCGAGACAAGCTCCACTGGTGCTCTCCATCAGACATCACCAGCCCCAGTGCTTGTCCCAACTTCAGCTGGGCATCCATTTGCACAGATGGTACACAAAGCATGAAAATGATTTTTCCCGCTTTGGGGACCCTGCTTGCTTCACAAGCCCTAAAGATCCTGTCATGTAAACACATACAAGAGCTTACTTAGACGAAGACAGACACACACACAGACACCACAGGACCTTGGGGAGATACATATTCCCCAACTGTGAGCGCTGAAGGTTGTATTTTTTATGGTAAGTGATCAAAAGATGTTAACAAGTCACCAAGATGTGGTTTGCTCTGGAGCACTGGTGTTTTTTATTGGGCCATCTGGGCTTTAATGCAACACAAACAGCATCACCAACAATTGTTATTAACAACATTATAATCATTAACAAAATACCACAGTGCATGATTTCAGGTGTCGCCTCACCTCTCGCTGCATAGCCTAGGGTTTCCAAAAGTTAGGCTGAGGTTTAGAGGACAGTCTGCCCAAAATCCATCAGTGGGGAGAGCACGGTGTCTCCAGGCACCCAGCCCTCCTGAGCACAGAGGCTGCAGTTGCACCTCAAATGTCCTTTTCTCTGCTTGAAAATGACCTTGGGCAGTGGCTGACAGCCCTGCTGCTGGGGCCAAACTCCACCTTCCCCTTACCATGGGGCAAAGAATAATTAACACCTCTGTTAACAGGTGTATGTGGTTAGGAGAACACATTATCTTTTAAAGCCTGCCCATTTCTCTGCAACAGGTGAACCCATGACTCGCTTGCACTTGAGCAGAAGATGCACATGGTGGGTGCACGTCAAGTTGCTAAAAAACAAGAAGTGGAAAAAAGAACCACCAAAAAAAAGTGCATTTCTGTTACAGTGTGTATTTGAATGCTTATTACTGAGACAATATGTTTGATAGAGTAAATGAAAATCAAACATCTTCTCCACTAATTGTTTACTCACTGTCTTTTTTCTGTTGGGACATTAGACTTGTTATGAGCATCAGTTGCTTTCCTGGTTTTAGCCTCTTTTGATGAGAAGCTGTGAACAGACAATACTTGCAGCAGTGATCCTGACTCTGGATGCCTCCTCCTGGAGAGGACATCTCCACCTGAGCTTATCCCACCTCATTTTAGGCACTAATCTGGGATGTGTGAGTTAGTGACAGCTCCAGTAAGCATCTGAGGTAGGAACAGAGGGGAAGGCAGAAAGACAGCTTGTGCAAGGTGTCCTGCACCAATGTGGAGAAGCGTTTTGGTCTGTAAATACTAATAGTTTACAGTGTTGAATCCTAGGATGCCTAAGGAGGAGGAAAGATCTAAGAACCAGCCCAAAACCTGCCTGTGCACCCTGGGCTCACCCCATGCACCCCATTCTTGCAGGCACCCACTGCCCCTCTCCTAGTCTGGCTGCACTTTAACCCTGTGCTCGGTTCAAAGTCCAGCCCTCCCGAGCACCACCAGGAAAGTGGGAGCAGAAAAGTGCTTTACAGAAAACTGTCCATCCACGGTCCCTGCTAAAGTCATGGCAAAACGCTGCAGAAATTCTTACTACAGTGCACCAAACTTCGATTCAAGACACATGGGAGAAAAACACACAGGGGAAAAAAAAATAATCTTAGTTTGCCTAGAGAGTGCCTCACTTTGCAGAGTGGTACCAGCCACCCAGAGGGAGCCAGGAGCCTCAGCTGATAGGATCTGGCACGGCTCCACTGGTTTCCAGTGAAGCCAAGCCAGTATAAAGACAGCTGCAGACTGGATCCAAAATACGAAGCCACAAAAAAGGTCCCTTTAAATTATTGAAGATATACTCATTTCTGGCTCCCATGACTGCTTTTACAGCTCTCTCTCCATTCAAAGCATCGTCACCCACCCTTCAAGCAGGATTATTTTCCTTTTCATTTGGACTTTGACTCAACAACAAATTTAATTAACTGACCTAATGGACTAGAGCTGTGGATTGAAAAAAAACAAGGAATAAAAAACAACTCCCACAAAGGACACGACAGAAAGAACCACCACTGCAGCCAAAAAAACCCCCAAGAAACCTAGAGAAAAAAATGTGGCTTATGCTCCTGCTTTGTAGAGATGCAAAATAATAATAAAAAATCCTCACATTGCTTTTCCATGCCGGCAATCACTTGCTCTTTATTGTCTTTTAACAGAAGATCCCAAAGCCCTTTACAAGCTTTTAATCTGTGCTAATACCCTAACATGCCAGGAAGGCAGCTCCATGGGGAATGCCACCATCCCTGTGCCAGAACTTCAGCCAAGCTGCATGCTGATACTCATTTTATTAAAACCTCATAGATGCACACAAGAAGAAACTGATGCTGTTGGGGACATGCTTCCACCAACATCTAGAGCATCTCCATCACCGAGATGAACAATGAATGTGGCTCAGCACCTTCACCACCACCACTACATCCCCTGAACCACCTCACTCTGGTGACACCACAAATGCCTGTGCAGAAGAGCTGATTCAAAGGTCCTTGAGACAAGACAGACTCTTGGCTCCTCTTATGGTCTTGGTTTCTCTAACGACAGGAGGCAGTGCAGGCACCGAACCAGCAGAAGACAGTACACACAACAATGTGAGCAACACCTCTGGCTCCAGCTAAATATTGGCTACACAAACCATGTATCTCAAACAACAATCCCAACCACAGCAAGAGCAGCAAGCCCACGATGCCCACAGCAGTGCTGTGCCCCAGCCACACATCACTCTTCAGTTCGAGAGTGGCTACAAGAACCTGGCCCTACTGCTCCCCCGAAAAGCTCTGCACGCTCCTTCCCAGCTATGGAGCTGCAGGTGACATTTCTGGCCTGGGATTATTTATCACAATGTTTCTAGCAAGCAACACGTCACAGAAAGTGAAGCACCATTTAAAAGGCATGCCACTGCAATCTGACTGCATTACGTGTGATGATAAATCAGCCAACTTCCTACCGACTTGTTTGAGAACACAGCCATTTGCACAGAACAGAATAAATCAGACATCCACTCATTAATGCTAACTTCGTCAGCTGAGGTGAGGAGCAGCACATTCCCCTCACCCTCTGACTGCACAGAGCTGCTACTCCACTCACCTTCTCTTCTTCCATTAGGAAAAGAGGAAAACAGAGAGAAGGGTATTTCATGCCAGTCACAAGATCACCTGATGGAAGCTTCCAAGAACAAATTCATCATTGCACATGCAGGGTGCAGTCAGGGTGACGTGCATGCAAAGCAGTGAGTAATTATAGACTTTTTGCTGAGGAAATTTCTGAGCATGAAGGGCAAAATTTAAATTGCTGATCAGCATCACTTTTGTTATAACATGTTTGGAAACAAACTAATGGGGTAGAATTAGGCTCCTTGTACCAGCTTTGATACCTGTGTCTGCCATGTAAGAAATAAAATTTAAAAATACTTCAAAAATATGTTCTTTCAGATGCAGATTCCCTTCTTTTCATTGAAAGGTGGTGAGTAGTGTGTAGAAAGTTGCCAAAAAGCATGTTTGTGAAGCATGGGAGCCCAGTGAGGCAGAGGAGCATGGGTCCCACTGCCCAGCCCCTCTGCTCCTCCAGGGGACAAGAAGGTCTGACCCTGCTGCTGATGGTGCCCAAGCCCCACCAGCACACACAGGCTGGGGAAAGCCATGGCACAGGAGGGAAACCCACCACTTCCCAGGGATCCCTCCAGCCCTGCCCAAGACTTCCATGCTGTGGAAGGGCAGAAAAGGCCACTGGCTGCAGTGGGTCCATGGCCTCAGCTCAGTCCCACCGCTGCTCCCCAACCTGCAGTGAGAGGGCAGCTGGGGACTCATCCCTGCACTCTGCTACCCCTGCTCCCAGCAGCAGGCCTGGTTCCCAGCTTCTACTGACTGTTTTCATGCACAGAGAACAAAAATAGGAGATGCAGAAATTGTTTAAAAATAAGAATTCCTATCCCAGCCAAACATCTCCAGCACTGACAAAGCCCTGGAGCGAGGTTAGCTCTGGGCTCCTGGCCTGCAGCCTGCACAGTCTGTCATGGTCTATCTTAGCTGTGCCACACCAGGCTTGGCACTGAGTCCCTCTTACCGACCAGGTGATGTCAGTGTCACACACCTATAGCTGCATCATCTCACCAGCAAATTATGTCAAGTACCAGAAGTTATCTTTGCCAGTGTTTGGGCTCTGGAATCGTTCAACACTTCTCTCTCATTCTTCTAATTTTTGACTTCATGCCCAAGTTGGTTGCCGCTGAAAAGTGCAATTAATACCTTCTCCTCTGCACAAAAGTGTTCCAAATGGTACCAATTAAGCACAGGACTGAGGAGCTGTGCTCCCAGCCAGCTCCAGCCATCAGGTGGCAATGCTGGGACTAGCTTCTGCAGAGGACAGAGAGCTAATGAAGCTTTCCTGGAGACTCCACCAACTGTCACCCTCTTGCAGGGTGACTCCTGAGACAGACACCGTCCTGCACAGGCTCATCTGCACACACACACTGCTTCTTTGTTCACCTCAGAGGCAACCATGGCCCTGCCAAGTCAGTAACACATTTACCTGTGAACACTAGGCTGGCGTTCTCCAGTTCTTCCTGTGGAACCTTGAAGCTGAAGGACTCATTGTAGAAGGGATCTATCGTTCCTCGCATGCAGGAGGTCTTCTTGGTTTTTGTTAATTTTAATCCATGAACAAGCTGAATCTTCACAAAGGGATCTGACAAAACACCAAACACAGGCTCTGTGTTACAGGCCTCATGAGTCAGAAGCCCAGCTCGTGAAGGTCGGGCACCACAGGGATGGGACCATGCTGGAAAACAGCATGTGGAAATGACTGGGCCTTGTACCACCTCACTACTTCCAGGGATTTGCAATAGAGACAAAAGTCAGGCAGCTGGATTAAAAATAATGCCTGGCAAAACCACAATTAATGACAGCCTCACCAGAGGCCCAGCATACTGCTCCTTTTGGAGAATGCCAGTGCTCTGGCAGCAGCAGTGGCTGGAGCAAGGAACACGGGAAAAACACCTGAGGACATACACATGAAGCAATTGCCAGCCAGCACACTCAAAAACAGCAGGGAGCAATGCATGGACACCGGAGAACCCTCACAGCACCCACAGAGCAGCTGGGTATCCTGAATGAAACCCCTGCAGCGTTAACAGGCAGCAGCAACACAGCATCTGCAGAACACAGCGCAGCCACAGACGGGGCTGCCTTCCCAAACACAGCACAGGGGGCATTCAGAGCTCCTGGTTCCTCACCTCACCTCGGTTTGGAGATTTTTACTCTAAATATGACAAAGGTACTCACACCCTCCATTTTATCTCAGTGTAAGTGCTCCAAATACTTCTGTTATTGTTGGCTATACATATAAAATTAATATCCAGAGCCTTGTATTAATAGGAGCTGTGCAACCAAATCCCCCGGGGTCCCCCACAAACTGTAGCCTCACCACTGATCTGGTTTAAAAGCATATATAAACTGTGCATGAGTAATGTGAGAAACGCTCTGCCCTTTACCTGAACCTTGGCTCATGTCTGTCTGAAGAAGCTGTTTTGCTCTAATGATGTCCACATTCAGTCTTCCCGCGCTGGGTAGGTAGTTTAGTGACAACAGCAGCTCTCCCAGCTCCACTTCATTCTGCAGGGAAAGGAGAATGTGGAAATTCAGAACAGAGCTCGGAGGCAAGAGGAAGAACAGGAAGAGAAATTAAATAAATTCCATTTGTCTAAGTGCCTGAAAAATCAATTTTAGTCATGCTCTAAACTGCAACCAAAAACCATCTGGTGGTACCTCGTGCTGAGCAGAAACAAGAAAGAATACTATTCCCAGGTGAAGACCATTCTTTAATTGCTGATCCTTCACCAGCTTTTCATCAGTCATGTAATGAGGACCTATAAGGAGGAATGAATACAAGGTCAGGAGCTTCTACCTGCTCCATTTTGAATGGTTACAGGTGGTTCTGGTCTTACCAACCTCACATCCTTACTAATGTACAAAACATGGACCCATTGAAGAAGACATTCTCTTTCCTTCCCACGCCCCAAGGACCTCACCAGTCACTTGGGAAGCTCAGGCACGAGACAATAAATGCATGCCTGGGTCACAAGAAGGCAAGTTAGAGGAGACATCCTCTCAGCATCCAGCCCGTTCTACCCAGAGAACACAGCACAGCTTAACTGTGCCCTTACTGTTCATCAGGCTGTACCACAGCCATAGCATCACATCAATATAGCTGTCCAGCCATTATTTCTTTTCCTTTTACTTAATGATGCTTAAAACTAGTAATTAAAAAAAGACTTGTAGAACTGAACATCACTTCTCAGACGTGACAGCTTGATAGCTTAAAATAACCTCTCCCCCCTTGCACAACCTGGCTCCGAGATGCTGTTATTCCCACATGCAAAATACACACAATGAAAGAACTCTGGAGACTGAAAACACACGAGGCAGCCTGGCAGGGCATCGATCCATCTGCCTCGTCTCAGGTCCTTGCAGGAGTGCAGAACTATTTCTTCATCCCAAATAGCCAAACAGTTCAAAACCAAGCCTAGATCTGATGGTCATAGCCGATTCCCAAAAGGAAAAGGAGCTGCATGGCATTGCAATCATAACAAAAGGCTTAAATATCCTTACTGATGCCCCAAATATTGGATTACAGAAGCTGGAGACTGAAGGACTGTGTAGACAATAAAGGAAAAAGCTCTGAGACAGAGAGACAGCCTGAATCGACCCAAAGAACCAGGCTGGTGAGCAGATGGGCCAGCACACAAGGTATCCATCCCTGGCAAAGCTCTCAGCAGCTCTAGGGAAACTGAGCCTAGGGCTGCTGGGAAACTCAAACAGTCCACAGCTACAGCTGCAAACAGAAAAGCACAATTTCCACACAGCACAGATGAACCAGAGGGCCCAGACCAAACCCGAGGAGGCACTTGGGGACAAGCCCCGTCCCTCTGCCAGGAGCAGCACAGCAGCTCTTGCCTGGCTGGCCAGCAGCACAAAACAGCTCCCACTAAGCGCAGGCCACTTGGCTCCTCGCCTAAGGAGCCAGGCACTAAAGCTGAGGTCAGGTAATGATATCAAAAGTTTTCCCTGAGGCACTTTGTCTCCTCTCCTGTCCCTACTGAGTACTCCTGGCGAAGGCAGTGGGAGGCGAGTGGCAGGCAGGAACAGGTGGCAGGCTGAGGGAGTCCTGCACCTCCAATGCTACATAATACAATTTAATTTAATCAAATCAACTTTTTTTGGCTTTGCACAAGCTATACTGCATACATTACAGAGACTTAGAGAAAGAAGAAAGATTGTGCAAACGGAGGTTATCTCAATGTGTGAAGCGTTAACAAAGCACCACAGCGCCCACAAGGCCACCCACAACAGGATCCACCTGAGGTACCCTTGACTACAGCTGATTTTTTAGAACAAATCAACAGCATTTTTAACATATCCAGTCCTACTTCCACTTGCATTCAGTGCTGCGTCGGGTTCCATGCAGGCCTTAATTCCTAGAAATTCAGGTACATTTGGACAGCACAAATTAGGAAATTAATTAGTGGTGTTACTCCCTGCTGGAAAGAGACTTGCTCTGGCTGCAAGTACCAAACTTCAGGCACAGCCAGGAAGCAGGCTGGCACTGGGCAGGGAGGTAGGACCTTGCAAGCCACCTCAAGTTTAGAGTGGTAAAAACCCATATTAAGATCTGGAGTAATTCCTTCTGGATTCACTCATTGGTGGAACCTGTTGACCTTACCCAAGACCCGCAGGAACTAAGGGGCTTCCCTGGGTCAGGGAGGAGCAGGGAATGCAGATCTCCACACTTCAGACACACTTACATTTATGTTCAATTTTAAAAAAATTGCTCCATGTTGTACACTGACAATATCAGACTGGGTATGTAACACCCACCAAGGTAAGGGCACCCACCCCTACCTGAACCTTCCCAGCACCGTGTCCCGTAAACCCTGCAGAGGTTATTGAAGGAGCCACTGTAGGGTAACCATCATGCAGCTGTCCAATCTATGAGCCTTCAATATGTAAAGGTAAAGCTAAACCCCTGATTTTCTGTAGGACCTAACAGGGATACTGGTACCTCTAGAAAAATCTTTTTGGCTATCTGGGCCTAAATTTGAGTAAGGTAAGATATAAAATGCTATACTCTGTAAGTGTGATCACCTAAGTCAGAAGACACACTATCACCAGCTTTAACGAGTCTCAGATCAGGCCTAATTTCCCAAATCTCAACAGCACCTTCTGCCCCTTAATGCTTTTCAAGTGTGCCCAGATTTCTGCTAATTATTTTAACAGAAGGAACACAAAATCCAACCCATACAGGCCATGGCAGGATGGGCGTGCTCAAAGCCAGCAGGAAAGCAGCAGCCCTGTTGTAGGCAGAGCCCCAGCAGTGTCTGCAGTGGTAACAAAGGTGTCTTCAGAAGGAAACCCAGATCCTCGGACAGGTCTGCATCCCCTCCCTATACCAGTGACTCAGCCTCTTCAAGGCACTTAACCCAAGCAGTGAACTGCCTCTGATCTTATAAACGCATTATTGCTAGCCTAGCCTCAAGGATCTAGGAAACATGCTTCAAATCCTGCCACAGTGCCCAAGGGGATGCCAAGCACTTGAGAAAATGGACCAGTGGCCGGCAGCCACCAGGCATTCCTCTCCGGCATGTCGGACCGGCGCTGCCTCCACCGTGCCGTGCTGCACC
Organism: Aegotheles bennettii; assembly: GCA_013398125.1. Classification (NCBI taxonomy): domain Eukaryota; kingdom Metazoa; phylum Chordata; class Aves; order Caprimulgiformes; family Aegothelidae; genus Aegotheles; species Aegotheles bennettii. The sequence continues at coordinate 141,491 of VZRW01009577.1, forward strand.
ATGCTCACTGGCTTCCTCCTTTTCTTTGGGCACTGGTCATCATTAGGAACCAAGCAAGGAATCAACAGGTTGCTCTGAGAAGCCTGAGGTACAAGATGTACCCCCTCAGGACTTAGTTCCCCGTGCCTTCCCCAGTCAGGTCACACCACAGCATTCCTTTGCTGATGTCTTGCTAACAAGGCATGCTGGTGGCACAGTCTGTGTCAGAGATGAGGATGGGGATGCAGGCAGAGCTGCAGTGTAACAGACTCACTGACTCAGCCAGCAAAACAGAGATAACTGGGGAGCACAGTCAGGTCCACTGCAAGATGGAGAAATGGGACCCTTCTTGTTATGGGTCAGACAGGAGACTCAGCTCAGGGAGGGACGAGTGGCCACAGAAGCCTCAGGTGACTCATGGGGCCAGCAGGGCTGCCCAGAGTGCTCCTCCAGCCCCACTGAGCTCACCTGCACCCTGGAACACTCTGTGTTGCCATAGCCATTGACCTCCATGCCTACCACCTTGTTTGCAGGACTGCAGGCACAGGCACGTGCCTTGTGTTTTGTCATGCACTGAAGCCTCCCCAAACCTCAGACTCATGCAGAGGCTGAGCAGAGGAGAGGGATGCTTATGCATGAGAGGTGTGAGCACCCCTTTACTCACCACTGGGAAAGGAAATGCCACCTCTCAATACCTAAAGGGGGCCTGTAAGAAAGATGGGGACAGGCTTCTTAGCAGAGCCTGCTGTGATAAGCTTAGGGGTAATGGTTTTAAGCTGAAGGAGGGGAGATTTAGGTTAGCTATAAAGAAGTTTTTCACCATGAGGGTGGTAAAACCCTGGCACAGGTTGCCCAGAGAGGTGGTGGATGTCCTGTCCCTGGAAACGTTCAAGGCCAGGTTAGATGGGGTCCTGAGCAACCTGGTCTAGTAGAGAATGTCCCTGCCCATGGCTGGGGGGGGTTGGACTAGATGGCCTTTAAGGTTCCTTCCAACTCAAGCTATTCTGTGGTTCTGTGAAGTGCTCAACTTTTACTTTTCCTAGGTGTTTTCATCAGGAAACTAAAATGCTGTTGGTTTTGCCTTGATTATTTTGCTCACAGAAGGCAGCTGTAGAGGTGCCCCTCAGGCACCACCGTGCAAAGGCATCATTTTAGTTGCCATTATTATGCTGATGACGTGCTGATTTGTGCAGAGATCCCAGATGACCCTGGAAAAGCAATTTCCTGTGCCGAAGTGACACCAAGTCTGGGATGTCTGAGGCTCTCCTGAAGCTCTGATTAACATTTCACTCCTGGCTGTTCCTCTCAGCAGCTGTATTACACTGCCAGTCACTTGGATTTGCAGCCTTGGGCTCGCCTGTCATCAGAACCTTCTGCAGTTACCTTTTGGGTTGAACCAGACACACACAGAAGTTTGTTTTTTTCCTGTCTGTCATCTCTGAAACACAAAGAAGCTATCTCAAGGGAAGAGGAGTTTTTAATAAATGCCATTTGCACATCTTGTTTGGATCAGGGCAATTCTTTCCTCGCAGCCCCCCCAGACTGTTTGCTGTGCATTGCTACAACACCAGCACAATTCTGCAGCTGAAACCCTCCCCAGCTCCCAACGGGAACCAGAGCACATTACATCAGCACAGACATCTATGCAAGGCTGCTAATGAAGTTTCAGATTGATTTTCCTCCTCAAGGTTATCTGTGATGGTACCTCCAGGCACATTAGAAAACTGATGGTTTAGAACAGTTTGCTCTAACAGGATTTCTACAACATCCTGTGACACACAGCAATCATTTCAGGAAGGCTGAGCTATTAAGGACCAGAACCGGAAAAAAATACACTTACCAATGGGTAAGAACAGCATCACCTGTGTAACAGACACAGAGCAGATGTAAGGTGAAAAGAGTCACAAAATCCCTTCTAAAGTCTAACTGGTTTTGCATCACTTTGCATGGCCATGAGAAAGCCTTTCCTGTGCAAAGACCTTTGGAAGATTTCCTAAGGAGAGGAAATCCTGCTCACAGCCCCCCCCACCCCCTCTCCTCTGGGCTTGTCCTCAGGAAAATAAACCCCACAGCATCCCCATCTTCCACAGAAAGGGTATGGAGTGAACATCATGGAGTGGAAGGGATGAGGTGACCAGGATGACAGCTGGAAGCAGAAGAGACAGGAAAGAAGAGAAAACTATCAAGAAGGAAAATTTCTCGTTGCTGGAGCTTTAAAGACTGGAAAAGGAAAGGAAAAACCACAACTGAAATGGATCTGGGAAAAAATCAAGATAGAGAATGAAAGAAAAATGGTAGAACTCCATAAGCCAAAATACAACAAATCATAGCTTAAAACCCAAAAAATGTTGTCAGGAGACAAGACCACATGGGGAGGGAGTAGAAAAATCCAGGAGCCTGCTGTACTGCAGCTGAGCCTTCCCTGGGAAGGCGGTGGGATGGATAAATGCCCATCATGGCATCCCATTACTGTTCCCTCAACTCCAGCAACCTGCAGGGCGGTGGCATCCCACCTCCAGCCAGGCTTTGCCCAGGGTGTCTCTCCCACTGGACACGGGTAAACTGCCAGGTTGATTTTGACATCCCTTAATGAGCGAGCAGACCCCCACGTAACCAAGCCACATTTATCACCAGTGATTCTGCATCATTCCTTTGGTTAAGCAGCTGCTCAGCTTTCGAACAGCTAAAAAAAGGTAAAACCCCTGACAACGCTTCTGTATTTAATTTCCTGTGACTCTGTGTCACACACACAGACCCCGTTACACACTGACACACACAGCCTCGAGCCAAGGGTTGTGTCAGCTATCTCTGAACCAAGCCTCTGCCTGGCCACTTTCACATCTGTCCAGCAGTTTATGCCTGTATGAGAGATGGCTGCTGGCATTACTTTCAATAATACATTGTGCTACCAAACACAAGGCACTACACATGTCCCCAGGGATGGCTCCTTCTCAGGGCTGCAATGGATAAAGCCAGGGAACAAGGGTGCCCAGGATAAACCTGGTAGATGCACACCTGGAGGCCCCGAGCCACCTGGCTGCACGGCAGAATTCAACGTAGCACCCAAGAGGAATGCTCTGAAATGGCTCATTACCTGAATTTCAGATTCCTTTCTCCCTTTTCCTTCCCAACCAGGGCATGGTAGGAACAACAGTGCAGTACTTGTTGTAGGCTCATCCCCGAGACGGGGATCAAAAATTGCAGAGAGCTGCCATAGGAAAGCCACTGCATTAGTGGAGCACATACCATTTTGAACAAAGCTGACAGCTCATTCCACTGCACTCATAGTACAAAGTTAAAAAGGCAAGCCCAATACATACTCTCTCTACTATAAAAATGGCTTAATTTGAGGGGAGAATGATTTTTTATGCTATTTTCCCACCAAAACAAGGCATTTTTTTTTCCTTTTGCATCATAATGTCCAAGCTCTCATTACTGCTGGTCTAAAACATTTATTCCTGCCCACTCAAATCTGCCAAAAGAGAAATGAATCATATGTCAATAAAACTTGGGGTCCTGAATATGTGTTTCAGAATTTATCTTAACAGCAAAACGTGTGAATCTGAGCCCAGCTACAGCAAGGCCTGCCAACTGCATTCATGGTAATTAAGCAAAGCCACACACATTTAAGGGGATATTTAAGGAGCGCCAAGTGTTCCTATGGGGACTGGACTCAAGAGCTACTCCATGAGCAGCTACTGTGCTTTAGAAACACATTAATTACCCTGCAAGAAAAAGCTGCTCAGAACTACCAAGGATAAAGAATTTGGCAATACCTGCACTGACATTTCCTACAAGGAGTAAGTCCTTCTGCTGGCTCTGATGATACATTGGATGGCAGCTCCCCTGTGCCTCTACTTTGGCCTCAGTCCCCCTAAGTGCTCAATGCATGATCCAAACTAAAAAAGCACTTCTGCACAAGTACAACCTTCTGCCTGAGGCTTAGCATCCAGCAGTTTATTGCACTGATCCCACAGGGCTGAGAGGACAGGATGCTGCTCACCTGTATTCAGGTTCTCTGCTGCCCCATTCCTGACATAATGAGCACAGCAGTGCTGCACAGCACCCAAGGAAAGTTCTCAGCTGTTAGCTAACAAATAACTCCATGAGGTGGTAACAAAGATACTCTGCTATTAATGACAATGGGCTTTCACCCACTGAGGGGCTGTGCATCCCACACGCAGGCCTGAGGAGCTTATCCTGGTCCAGAACGCCGTGGAGTCAACGGAGTTGTTGGCTGCAGAAGCTAGGCCATGCCTCAGCTTGGGAGAAACCCACCCATCCCTGATGCCACCACACACACCAAGAGATTGCTGGCACCCCCCATCTTTTTTATCAGGGCTCACCCTACCAGCACAGTCCTGTACTGAAGCAGTGTCTCAGCTCTGGGGTTGATGGGGCTCAGCGTGGTGGTGGGACAAGGACTCAGCACCTGCCTTATCAGCACACTCCATGGCAATGGCTTCCAGGGGGACACAGCAAGTGTAAAACAGATGTTTACTTTCCACAAACCTTGCCCTACCTCACTCCCACCAGTACAAAGAGAAAACTTTCTCCACAGCTCCTGCCATCTGGATTCACTTTCCTCCACCTCTCCAGCTCATCTTGTTTCTGTCTATAAATGCCAGTAGAAAAAATAAATCATGTATTTTGTGTCTTTCATCTTTACATATCACGTCTATGACTGTCTGTTTTTCTCTCCCTCCTGTTACTGGTTTCCCAAGCACCTGCTTCAGCATTTTCACCAACACAATCTTTTCGCTGGGGGTTGCTGCTGCCAGCTGCTGCTCCATGTCAGAGCCTCAGGGCAGCCAACCCAGCCTGGAAAATTTTCATCAACTAACAATCAGAACTGTACCACGGTGGCTTTGCACTGCTCTCCAGAACCCGAGGACACCTTCTGCAAAACAAAAGGCTATTGCACGTAGATTTTTTTGTCCCCATCTATCACGATCTCACAACACAAAGTGCACTTCAGCAGACCCAGGTTCAATTCAACAAGAAATTAATAAAGGCTGTCTATCCCTCAACTAATCAAACAAAAAAGTGATAAGTATAAAGAAAACTGTCAATATGTCAAATCTATCATTCCACAGGCAGAATCTTCCATCTAGCTATCAAAAAAACCTCACACATTTCTAGCACAAGCATCACTGTTATTGAAAAACAACATGCATTTTTTTAAGTAATAAGCTTTATTGTTTTACTTTTTCCAGGATTTATTTTAACCCTTTGATCAATGCATTTAAATTTAATCACTACTTCGAGAAAGCACACCTTCTTCAATGGACTTCAAAAATCTTATCGCTGAGAAACCTTGGGAAGATGATACCAAACATCCTCCCTGGATGTCCTAGTACAAGTACTGCTGTTCTTTTTGCAGTTTCAGTCTGTCAGCTAAGGCCAAGCCAAAAAGAATAAGGAAACATGAAAAAAGCAAAACAAGGCACTTCAGTCATCAAGGTGCAACAATCTTTTTGCTTAGATTAAGTTTTTTCATACAGTAACAAGCAGATAAATGCAAAATGTTTGTAAGGTTAGGCCTGCCCGTTCTAATGGAGCTTTCTCTTTTTCTCCTTCCTTTTATAAATATCAGAAATGCCAATCTCTGCATAAATAATTTATCTTGAATCCTGGTGAAGCACTGCTGAAAACAGCAGCAGCTTCCAATGAAACTTTGGAGAGGGAGGAAGGGCTGGCTCTGAGTTTGGCACACGAAGGCAGAGATGATCTTGTCTAATCAAGGTCTGTATTAGCTGTGGAATGAATCCATGTTACGAATACAGAGATACATAATAAAAGGAAGTATTTAGCATGCAAAAGCAGAGGGGGAAAAAACCAGGGCCGCATGGTGTGAATCACGGGAGGACAACAGGACGCCAAGAAGAGAGCACTGTCCTCAGATAATGGGAGCACGGGATGAATACAAAAAAAATAATAAAAAAATGTTGCAGGCATTTGTAAATAAACATTTGGGGAAAAAAGGCCCAGGCAGTGAGACAAGCCCAGGAATATCTGCCCTTGTTCACTTTCTTTATGAACCGCTTGGTAACACAGCTGCCCTCTCATCCCTCACTGCCACTCTACCGGGCAAAGCAGATCCCACTGCCATGCAGACGTGTCCTGCATAAAGGCATGCTCAGGGCACCCATGATTTTGACTCGTGCACAACTTTCAAGACTTCCCTTTTTGCCTGAACACTGTTCAGTCTAATCCTGCCATGCTTCTACCTCTATTACAGCAAATATAGTCAGCTCTCTCGCAGTTATCAGGGGTCTTGATCTTCCCCCTCACACACCGCAGGTCTGAACAAGAGGTGAAAGCGCTCTCACCCCATCTGCACACAGATGGCTGGCTTCATGTATAAATACTGCTTGATGGATTTTACTTCCACAAGTGTCTGATCACAAGTTTCCACTCCAAATCAGACTCTCAGACCCACCCCGTAAATCAGCAGCGAGGCCAGTGATTTACTGTTCATCTCGTCCAATACCTCTGGCTACACCACTCTTTTGTGAACACGTAAAAATCAAAGAAAATGTGAAACTTCCAAATTCACACAGGGTTTTGATTCAGCAAAGGCTCTAAAACTTAGAAATTGCAATCCTAGAGGTGGCAAGTAACTGGGAGAGGCAACCCTGTTATACCAACCTTGAGTGGTACTCCTGTCCTTAGCACAACCCTCTGAGATGCTGCTAATGCCATGCTCTTAACTTGGTTTTGTACAGGGTCCTGTGCCTCTAGCTACGTGGGTGATACTGCTAGGAGCAATTTATGTAGCTAACTGCCATTCCTGGTTGCAAAGCTCAGACCTTCCCATTGAACATCTCTTTTCCTGGCTGGCAAGGAGGTGGCACTCACCAGAGCCCTTTCCCAAGAACAGATATGGAAGCACACAGACTCTCTGCACCTTCTCTTCCCATCCCACCAGATGGTTGAATCTAGCCCAAAACGCATGCTCAAACTTGCATGCATGCAACATGCAACTTAAATCAGACAAAATCTATGGCAAGTTTATTTCCTTCAGGGGTATGATGAAAATAAATCTACCACTACTTTGCCATTTTTTGCTCCTGCAATATGCCACAAGTCTGTAGAAATTTTGTCCTCTATACGCTTTCTTGAATCAAACCATTACTGAACTGACACCAGTGTCTCCCCTCATGTCCCCAAAGCACAGTCTTGTCAACACTCACAGGAGCAACCCAGAAGGGACCATGTCACTGCAGTGTCTGGGAATGGATGCAGGTCACTGCAGTGACAAGAAAGATCTTCCAAAAGGTGCAGACTTCCAGAGCAGTCTTCAGTTGTTCTCATTAAAGCTGACACAGGATCTTTTGTCATGCCACCCCCTTTGAATATGAAAGAAGACAGCTCCTCTACCTCACAGTATTAGTTACAAGACCAGTTATAGGCCACATTATTTCAACCCTGCAGATGCTGTATTAACAAGATGACAATGACTAATCAGAAACCACATTACTTGCCAATGAGCAAAGGAACCACACAAAAAAACAGCAAGAAAAATTGTGGCAATAATTGGATAAAATCTGTTACCTGAGAACTAGGCACAAGGGCTTTCCACCAGTGTCCGCCTTTCACAAGGTCTACATCGCTCAAGGGCATTGACACTTTGCCAATAACACAATGGCGTGAGAATTTGTCAAAATCCACTACGGTTAAAAGCAGAGTTCTTCTCTGGGCTTCTAAAAAGGGGATTTCAAATGTGTACCTCTCTTCAAACACCGGGTTCTGCGTTTTGCGTTTCACTCCGGTCTGCTTGGAGTTCTTCTGATCAGGAAGAAGGCAGATCTTCACATAGGGGTTGGAGTGAGCCATGTCTTGCCTTGAACCGTCGTAAGAAATTGGAGGAGGCAGATCTTTAGCCTCAATGACTCGCACTATTAGATAATTATGCAACAGGTCGTACTGTGTGCTAAAATGCAGCATGCCCAGCTGATATTTCGATAAGATCTCCTCATCTGTCAAGGAGTCCATGTCATCACTATTCGAGTCAAGGGAGTACAGTCTTGGTTCAAATTTTCTAAAATAGTCATCTGGGGTATAGGTTTTTCGCAGGATAGTTGGCTGAACTATTTCTTTCTTAGCTCCTATTATTCCAAACTCGATAGGTTTAATGTCAATTAATGGAGAACTTGGCCTCCTCGACTCTAAACCTAAATGAGAAAAAGGCACAAATACAATTGTTAGAAACTCAACTGAAGCCATTACAGGTGCAAATTTATTTGTACTTATTTGGGTACAGCTATTCTGTGTCTGCAATGCCCAGCACAGCAGGCTCCCCAGTGGGACTTTTCACCATTACACTGCCAACAATTAATAGCACCCTTAGTTATGCTGAAGTCCAAGCTCAGCTACACTTCCCCCCCCATCCATTTTCATGGGCATTTACCACGCACATCCTTCAGCAAGAAAAAAGGGCTGGCCCCCTCCAATGTGTTCCTGCAGAACAGGATGAGATTTTAATCAATGTACCTTCAACTTGACTTGATTCCCTGTCCAAAAGATGAAAGAGCAAGCACTACAGTTTGATCTTCTTCCCCACAAGAATTACGTTAATGCTGGAAGGACGACCTTACTTGAAATCCGCCTCGTGAGGCTGTAAGTGGACCGTGATGCATCTGTAGATGACCGCCTTCTGTCAGGAGAAACATCCTGAAGAGTGGGAGGCAGCTCACTGATCGTATTATCAGAGTCTCCATCTTTGTCCTCATTTTGGCTGCTTATCCTGTTATAACGAGAGACCTTTGGGTGATTCAACCCAGTAAAAGGAGTATATACAGAACAAAAATGCATTCTGGTGCTCTGGGTCTAATCTTGGGTGCACATCCCTGGATGCTGCAGGGTATCTCCTGATCTTTCTGGCAAGCAAAAGGCTGAGCAACAGACTTCAGATCTCTGTAAAACAGATTCTTTACCTTTCTGCCTGGTTTTCAGAGTTATATCAGTATTAGAGCACGACACAGGCCACACTGGCATGGGCAACTTGGATCTTGATCAGAAGTATTATATTTAAGAAAAAAGAAAGAAAAAAACAAAACCCCACAAACCCTAAACAGTAGTTTACTGCTGTAAATTCACAGCTACACTTTGGAAGCACAGACTACACTAGAAATAAACCAGCATGGGAAACCACCATGCTCAGACACCTCAAACCCACCACACACCTCTCGGTAAGATAATTGCTTTGCAGGTTATGCCACTATGGTTTCAAAACTCGATCTTATAAATAAAACCCACTAAGAGCTATTTCTTTACATGCCTCTTTAAATAACTTGCTGCTTTTCATCCACTTCTATATACCAGAGGTGATTCTCACCAGACAGTAATTTTACTGCCCAGAGGTCTTGGTGGGAGCAGGGCAGTTGTCAGGATCTAAGTAACAAAGCAAGTTTCAATGAGAGCTGCAAAATCTTTTGAGAAGACTCAACAAAAGTCTGCAATCATAAAGATGTTCACCTGTAACACCCATTTCTGTTTGTTTTTACATATATATGTTGCTTTCATATAAAAAAAACCTGGAGAGCAAGAGCAGACAGTAACAATTACAGGAGATAAAGTCTCCAACTGCATGTTCAGAGGGCGGCGGCTGTCAATGGAAATGAAATCACACAGTGGTACGTGACATGTAGTGCATCATGCAAAACAAGCCTTTTGGGTAATCCACGAGACAGAGCACTCCAAAAAACAGCAGCAGATCACAAGGATAGCATCATCATGAAATGAGCAAAGCAAAAGGGAATACTGTGCGAGTTCTGCTCCTGATTCACCCTTTCTATGTGCACGGCTCAGCTGGGTATAAATGAAATATATTGAATCATTTGCTTTAGTAAACAATGACTGGAGTAGAGCAATAAATACATTCTGCAAAAAGCAGTAAACTGGCAGAAAAGGCTCCCCAAATATCAAATAGATTTTAAATGGAAATTCTTATCCAAACCCACAAAGTTCACAGCAGGATTCATGCAAATCTCGCCAATTCAGAGTCACACATCTCATCCACATTAAAAAAAAGTCTGTTAACAATCAAAACCAAACCCTATGCTAAAAGGGGCACACGATATTTGCACAGCTCTGCAGCCCATCAAAGGTAGTCCAAATCATGTGATTTGACATATAGTCAGTACTTGGCACACAAATAGCTTTTTCATGCCTAAATGCAGGTCTACACAATCTCAGGTAGCATTTGGATATACTGGTGTTTGAGCAGCAAATGCACAGAGCGAGGAGAAGGCAGGGTGAAAAGGGAATCAGGAAGAGAGGCATTAAGGATGTTCTACAACGGGTAAACGTAATAGTGAGTTAATAACATACAGATGACCTTTAGTAAGGAAATAGCTACTGAGCCACAATAATTTTCCTCAAATAAACTTTGGCTCTGGTTAAAGCAGCTCTGTTTCTGTTTAATCCAAACCTTTGGGAAGAGGAGTCGTGTCCTGATTTCAATTCAGTCTCACCGAGTGTGCATCATCCATCTTTGGGTTTGTGTAGAATATTCCACAATGGGCAGCTCCAACATACACCCTCGTTTCCCAGCCCACTTCTGCAAAGACCAGGATGCAAGGGCTCCCCAGGAAATAACAAGAAGCTGCCCTGCATTCAGGTCAATACAATTAGACTCACTTCAGTAAGAATTTTTTTCTCCTAAGTTGCCACTGCAAAAAATTCAGAAAATGAGAAAAATCAACAGTATCCCAAGAGGATGGGCTTAAACTTGCAGCTTTAACATCCCCTCCTAAATTTCCAGGGCAATGAGGTGTCTCAGAGCTGCCAAAGGGAAAAGCTATGGGCAAAAAGTAAAGGATGGATTCTTAAGCACAGGCGTTCAGATATCGGCTAGTAGGGCAATGAAGAAGATAAAAGCAGTTTTCCTCTTGGGACTGGGTAAGGAGGTAAGGAAGGAGCAAATTGCATTTTGCATTACGCCAGTGTCATGGGCCCATGAGGAGTGGCAAGATGGAAAGATCTCAGCTGAAAACCTAGATCTATTTTTAAAACACATTCAGGTTGCCAGCAGGGAATACAATAAATAAATTTGCTCCCAAATTCAATGCATGCATCTAAATACAGAACATGGTGGTGTCAAATCTGTCTTCCATTTTAGGGGTTTCCACTGAACCCAAAAGCCCCCTTTTCAAAAAGAAAAGAAAAAAAAAAAGGATGAGGGGGCCAACTGACATACACAGATCTCTGAGCACTTAAAAACATACCCATCAAGCACCTAGTTCTGAGACCAATTCAGAACTCTTACTCTGCTCACACACTCTGCTCCAGACATTGTTTCCTACCTCCAAAAATGCATACTAAGATTTAAGAGTATAAGATCAACACAGTGAAAACAGAAATCTTTGGCTTCTGAATTTTGAGCCAGCAGAGGCTGCACAAGATTGTTTCCACCTTAAACCTGCACACACAAAATGCACGGCCCTCGTATTGATCAGCAAACAAAACACACCATTTGTGTCTCCTGCCTTTTACTCTCCTTTCCTCTTCGTCTTCCAGACTCTTGTTCCTCTACAGGTTCATTTCTCTCCCTCTTCTCTCAATCACACTGCCCCAGCTCCATTCCTTCTCTGTATCTCCTCTGTTCACTTTGCCCTCCTCACTTGACTCATTTCTGGGTTCCCTCACTATTTTCCAACAAAGTCAACCTGGAAGCTTAAAGCACCACCATCTTCCCTGGTACCAACCTGGGGCCATCTCAGCTCAGGAAGAGGAGCCAGCAGCCTTTTCAAGCGAGCAAAGCTTGAGCTCCAGCTTCCACATCATCATGATTAACAGGTGTCTTTAGAGATCACAGGATTTGCAACAGTGCCAGAGGAGATGGCGACTTCAGTGATTCTAGGACATGGCAGCATCCACGCCTCCTTGCAAAGGAAAGCTACTTCTCTTGTGTGTCCTCCTCTTTGGTTCCTGTTGTCACTCTCGGGTATTACCTCTGGGAACTTGCCTTCTCTCAGCACCAGAGCAGAACAAGAAGACCCTAACTACACCAGATCACTTGAAGCTGGAAAGAAAGGTGGATACATGACCTCGGCTGGGGTCCTGGGGCCTCTATCCAGGGCTGCTAGCATAAGTAGGTGCAGCATAAAGCACAATAAGTTAATTGTAGAGGCTTTTAGATGGAGCAGGACTGGGGGAAAACAATATAGGCTGGAGAGAGCATTTTATGAGTCCAAAGGTCTCCATGTACTCTATCTGTGGCAAAGTCCACCTCATCTGCAAAGTCACCATACAACCAAGTTTTGAGATCAAAAGAGTTTCAACGCTCACAATGCCCCTTTAGCCAGACAAAAGGATCCAGCAGACAAAAATTACACCATGGGACAATCACCCAAACCCCCAAACACACATTAAGTCCCTTCTGCTCCTCAGCACACCAGAGAAACTCTGAAGCATCCTCACAACAAGCCTAGCTACTTGCTGCCAAGTATGCAACTGTTGCTGCAGCAATCTTTCTACATCCAATACTGCAACTTCATCACTGTGTTCTCCTGTGCACAATGCTTTCCTATTTAGCATTGATTTTGTTTCAATTTCCCATTAACTGCAGGTGAATCCATCTCTGGGCATGTATCAAACTCTTAAATATGCTGCTCCACATTTAAAAACCACTCTAACACATCTTGAACATCTCTTTTTTTATTACTTCAGTATTAATTACCATCCTATTCTACCTGTATTTAAAAGAGTATATAGACAAGACTGTGGTTTAAACATGAGACAATTTATTTCATGCAGCATCAAGACCTTCCAGACCTGACACAGAGTACCAGTAGGTACTCACAGGAGTAGATAAAATTAGCTGAGTGTCTCAGTGCCTAAGTACCAACTTCTGGGCATCACATGATGGACTAAATAGGCACCTCCTGTTCCACAGTTTCTGGACACACTGAAGCTGTGTCCATCAAATGATCTGCACAGAAAACAGCCCAGCCAACAGAGCAGACACTGCAAGACAAGAGATACTGCTCCTTTCTTGGTTTCACAAATGCCTCCACAGGATCACCTCTGTGCTGAAGATTTCCAAACGAGAGGGAGTGAAACAGGGAAGACTTCACTGACTTTCTTTGTAATAGATTTTCAAATACACTAATCAAAGCCCCAGATAAAAGCCGACACTGTCGCTGTTCTTTAATGATTCAAGAGGAAATCTTGAAGAGTACTAAGATGACGCGGGTGATCAAGTCTTGCTAAATGAAACTTTAAATTAATTTCCCCTTTAGAGCACATACGAGGTACGCCTTTCATCTGCCTGTGTGCTAACCACCTTCGTGCTAGGATAGGAAAATATTTCCAAACAACCTCATCAGCATTTCAGCTAAGCTGAAGTGCTCCAAAGGGCTGGTCCATTTGAAGAGGTAACAGGACTGAAGATGAAAAGCATCTCAGAAAAGGGTGCACAGCTAAACCAGTTACCAGTTTGCCATGCTAGCTTACACAATAACTCTTCTCCTACCCATCAGAAAAGCACTTTACAAAGACTAACCTTACAGTTTGACCTTTCTCACCTTGCCATTGAGTAGCCTATATTCCCACCCTCAGCAGGACGTTCCTCCTTTCTACGTGGCATCCTCCAAATGTCCCATCATCACTTTGCATCCATACTCTCATCACAGCTTTGCAGCCCAACCTCTCAGTTAAAGCTAGGAAATTGTGCATCTAAACTTACAGCCAGGCTGGAGTTTGAGCAGGAAAAGGTCCCAGGATCTCAACTTCATCTTCGTTTGTTTGACAACAGCTACAGTCGAAACACTTCTGACAACAATTTCTACAAGTCCACCGGCACAGCAAGAGATCCGAGATTCTAGCGAGCAGACCCTGAAGCCATTGGAAACCAAAGTACAAGATTACAACCCTTCAATAGCTATTGAGAAATAACATTCAGCTGTATTTATGTTTGTGTTTCTGCAACAGAACATCAAGAACTGTATTTATTCCATCTATAACAACATACACGTGCTATGCAGTTACCAGCCCAACTTCACTGATCCCATAACAAGGCAGGAAAATAAGCATTCACCGCAGGTATTTTTCCTCTAGTTGCAATGTATTATTATGTAGGTTGGCAAGAGGGTGATTTACAAAACACTATGGCATAGCAATATGCTAGAGTGGAAACATGCTTATCCTGTCATGCACATCAACAAATTAATAGATCGGCAAATGTAGAACAGAGGGAATTAAAAACAGAAGGTAAGTGAAATCTCCAATTTAATCCAGCAAGGGCCTATTTAATTAACACAGTGATGTGAACACTTTTCCTCCCTGTAGATGTATCAGTATGCAGTATCTGCAGGATCCATACACATACAGCATCACAACCCAACAAACTTGTCACTAAAATGGATCAGCAAAAGCACACTATCCACATGCCTCCCCTCTGCCATGATGATTAATTTCATGAAGAAACTTCAATTAAAGAAGTTACTTGACCCAGAAAAGTATTTAATTTCCTAGGTTTCCATGGTGGCACTGGCAGCATCATCTGTAACAGTGCTCCTCCCCTGCTACAGCCGTGGGGTGAGCACCGCATCAGAGGATCAACAGGCTGCTGCCCCTTTTCCATGCCATCTACAGCCTTCCCTCCACGTCAGAGCTCTGCTCCAAGAGGAGCAGAAAGTCAAACCTTAGCCCATTCCCCACCCACACCAACTCCAATTTCTGCAGTTCGTAAGAAGGCTCATTAAGCAGCACAAGGGCACTACTAATAAAGGGCATCGCTCCCTAGTCACAGGGGAGAGACACACAGCTGCAAGGGCACAGCACATGCACATCCAGGGTCGAATCGCTTTACAATTGCACGTGACCTTGAAATGTTCCTAAGAAACTGAAGAAATAAAGCATGTCAGATTTTCTCCCTAGATATCCCCCAAAAATACTTGAGACATTTGCAGTATTCACAAGTGTGCAGGTACAAGGGCACTACCACACGACGCAAAGGGGTTTCCTCTGAAGAACACAGACCCGCACCAAACACTCCACAGGAATGTTTCTTTTTGCTCCAGTAAAACACAGAGTTTCTTCTATAAACAAAAGCTGAACATTGAAAAAAGAATAAATTACCAGCCCAAAATGTGATGCATTACTTATATCTAGGGCATCAGTAAAGAGTCAGAAAATACGAGACAATCCCCTCAGGATGGAGTGAGGAGACAGAGCGGAGAGTGAATCATCAGATTAACTCACCTCATTTATTGGCTCCAACTGTCCTTTTAGACATCCAGGATGAAGCAAAGGGGAACAAAATGAAAAAGACAAAAACAGGTTAGCAGTGCTCAAATAACTTTAAATTTTCTGCCGTGACATGCCCTGGCCTGGGATGAGCTTGAATTTCTGGCAAGACAGTACCTTGTAGATGTTAGAAGGAGGAGAGGTCTCCTGACTGGGCATCAGCTTCTGCTGTTTCCAGTCTTTCCCCACCAAGCTCCCTCTGCTCCTTCACAAGGAGCAAAATTCCCAAACTCATTCTGAAGCATGAAAATGCCACTCATTGCCCTTTGTTAATGGGGTATCACATACAACCACTTCTTTTCTTTTCTTTTCTTTAATAACCTGTCTCTTAACTGCAGCGACTACTTGCTGCTGACAGCAAGCCATATCCAAATTTTCCTGTTAGATGCCACAGTAGAAAAAGGCTTTCCTCCAGATTCAGACCATAAACAGGTAGTTTTGACACCAACTCGTTAAAAGCAAAGTTTCTAGGAAGGGGCACAGACTCAGAATACTCTCCATTATGCACACATCACCTGGGGTAGCTGGACATCTTCAGTCTCACCCTCAGATGTGACTTGAATACGAAAAGAGAAGTGCTTAAAACTTGAGTAGCACAGTTTAAAAATCTGCACTGGAGCCACTGCCCCAAGTCATGGAAAAAATCTACAGCAAAGGAAGAAGTCATTGCAAGTCAGTGTTTCATTCACAAAGCCACCCTTGGAACATTACACTCGACCTTTGTAAGTGGAAACTTAGTAGCATTTCAGATGCCTGCTGAAATGTCTTTTCTATTGCTTTCCCTTGATAATGTCTACTAGATTCCTGATTGTCCTGGCTGGCTTTCTATAGGGAGAATCCCTAAAAAAACCCAGCAAACCAACACAAAACCACAAAACAAGAAAAAACAAAACACATTAAAAAGTCCCGCTCTTCTCTACTCTTCCACACATAGAAATTGGTTTCTAGCTTTATGCTCATGACACGGACAAGAGCAGCTGGGATGGAGACATTGCCTTCAGTACCAAGAACTCTCCCATGGACCACATTTTGGCTCAAGTCACCCTTTTAAACTTCACAGAAACCAGTGCGTGCTGAAAAGGCCACCACTTGTGAGAAGCACAAATTAAGAGACTGGAAATGCTGCAGTTCGATGTGACAAGACAGTGACTACCAGATACCCATGGACCAACTGTTTAAGAAAATTCTTAATAGGTTTTATCATTCTTTATTAATGCGAAGCTGAAGCCACAGCACATCAGCCAAAGCTACAGTGGTTTAGCAAAGCTGCAATGAGAATATTTAAATTGCTCTCAAACCAAGTGGCTGGATCCATGCCACACGGCCGAACGCCGCAGCACATGCTGTGTGACGGAAGCGGCGTCTCCGAACGGCCACAGGGACACACGCTGGGCTGGTGTCAAACAGCCCCCTGGTCACAGTTGGGCACCGGCGATGTGGAACCACACCTGTGTGCCACCAGCCCCAAGAGCACACTCAGCGGTCCCACAGGCACCATAATGCCATCAGTCCATGACCACCCACGAATCTCCACCAGGAAATGGGAGGGCAGAAATAAGAACTAAATATTGCAGTGTGGAAGAGGTAAACAAGCACCCAGTGCCATACAGGGCTTGAACGCAGGGGCCCATGAAAGGAAAGCAAACATGACCAGCTGTGTTCATTCACCTCGCTCACACCCGGAGGAGGGTTGGGCTGGGCACGGGCAGAGGTTTAGGGAAGGATGCACCAGCCAGCAGGTTCTGGGGGATCCCAGGGAGCAAAGGTGCTGTGATGCGCTCAGCACCCCAGGAGAAGGGCTCAGCCCCGGGGCCGCCAGGCACCGTCATGCCCTGCCACATCGTCCCTAGCCAGCCCAGCAGAGACCAACCCAGCTGCGAGCCTCCAGCCACAAGCGAACCCTCAGCAGCAGCCAGCCATGGCTGTCCCAGCTGTGTCTCCATGGCCGGAGCTGGGTGGGAGGCAGGGCTGCAGCTCCACTGCACACCCTGCTGTAGGGGCCCGGTCCCCCCAGTGTGTCTGGGCCCACACGAGGACGGTGGCCACCTACTTCGAGTCACCACAGCCACTGATCACAACCTGGTCAACAGAGCAGTTACAACAACCCACCATGGCAGTGTCCCCTGGGGTGCTTCAGCAGTGGGGTCCCCACTGGTGACAGCCCGTGCTGTGCCCCGCACTTACACCCCAGGGAAGGCTCACAGGCTGCACCCCAGTGGACACCACAGCCTGGGGACAGTGCTACACACCCGTGGGTGGCTGCCCACCACCTCACCGTGACGAACACCACAGTGTGGGGCTAACGGGGTGTCCCTGCTGCCCTCCTCCCCACGCGGGTACCCCCATCTCGCAGACGGGGGGCCCGCCCGGACCCACTCGAGATCCCCGCCGGGCCGAGGGGCGCCGGGAGCCCCGCACCCCCGGCCGTACCGCACCCCCGNGGGAGGGGGTGGAGGGGGCGCCCCGCGGGCCAGGGTCACGGGTGGGTTATAGCGGGTGCCTACCAACGCCCGGCACGGCTGGAAATGCTCTGCTCGCATTTATCTTAAAACTGGGCGGCAGCCCTCGGAGCCAGCGATGGAGAACAGGGAACCGGGA
>VZRW01009577.1:160432-176944 GCA_013398125.1 Aegotheles bennettii
CCCGAGAGCTGTGAGCACACCGGAGTGGCAGCAGGGATGTGGCTGCTTCGTGAGCTTGTGAACAAAGTTAAACCGCGCGTGTTCCCGAGCCCAGGCGAGCTGCGGGCAGGAGCGAGCTTTATGGCACAGAGCATCGCCTTGCTTGGCTGCATGGCCCCGCGCTGGTGCATCAGGCTCCAGCCAGGGGCAGGGCGGGAGGGGATGCGGTCTGGTGATGGGCGATGGGACCTGGAGAACTGAGTAGGAAAGCGCTATTTTGAGGTGAAACCCTTGGAAAGGGAAAGCACAGGAAAGTAGAGATTTGGGGCTGCTCCTCTTGAGCACCACCTCGGTACCACACAAATTAGAGGCTTCCCAATATGCTTCCAGAAACAAAGTCTTCTGCCCTTGGCTTCGGGGGAAGCTCTCCGGCTGCACTTGGGCTCCTTCCCGGCACATGGATGCACACTGACCCTCGGCGAGAGGCAGCGGCTCCCAGCCCAGCCCAGCCGGGCGCTCCCCGGCCTCAACCCCCCCCCGACGCGTTTCAGTTCGCTGTGGTGAATGGTAAAAACGGCAACGGTAAAAGCACCTCCTGCTCTGGAGAGGGGGCACGTACAGCTTCAGATGTGGCCAGCCTGAAAACACAGGCCACCGCTGCTCCCTGTGGCGGGGAGGGAGGGAGGCTCCGGGGCAGGAGAGCTTTGGGAAGCTCCTGCATCGCTGATCTCATCTAACGGCCCATTTAAGTTCTCATCGAATTCAATGAAAAACTCCCGTTGGCTTCCGTGGGAAGGGCCATACTCTGAATTAGAAAAATACATGGGTTTTTTCCCAAGGGAGAGCAGCCACTGCTTCAGAAGAATGATTACCACAGTGGAGATAAGCAAGGGGAAAAAACCCAACCCCCCAAAAAACTGCACTACTTATTTGTTTCAGGCAGTTTTGAGCATATGATTACACCGTGGTACAAGTTGTTTGTCAATTTTTGCTCTGCAATTCTTTTCAGTTCCACTTCTTTCCAAGTGCCAGTGTTTAAAATGTCAGCCTTTACTTTGAATATTGTTGCTCTTTTCATCTTGACTCACCACCGCCGTGATACAGCTTGCAATAAGTGAACACATGGATATTTTTTTCCCCGTGTTGCAACGTAACAGAGAGAGGCTTAAACTTTTCAGACAGATTTTTTTGACTCCTTAAAGGCAAAATGCTGTGAGTCACAAAAGCCGTGGCATGCCTTAATATTCAAACATTACGTGCACACTTGTACTTATTCCTTTAAAAATGTTTAGGACAGAGAAAGCTCAAATGCTGCACCAACTGTCACCAACTTTTTTTCCCCTGACACGTAAAAGTATTATGAACCCAAAAAGAAGAGCAAAGGAAGTTTTCGGGGTGGGGGGTGGGGGTGGGGGGGTGGTGGTGTCACTAAGACTGTTGATTTTTACATGGAAAAATGCCCTCTCTTCCCCCCATGTGCTTTAGTAGCAGACTGTAGCATAAAGCCCTAAGACAGATGTGCTTCCCTTGCACACTCATACATATACATACATTTAAGTGCCTTTCACACTGCTGCATGAAGGCTTTTAGATTACATTCTCCCAACACATCTATTCGCTAAGCAAACACAGCTCTAACCAGAGAATATGATGGATTTGAAACAGCAGACAGGTGGTTATTGTAAAATCTAATTTCAAATCTGCATATGGCTGATGCTCTGATTAAGCTCTGCTTCCACAGCACTCAGAATAAACAGACCCATTTGACATGATGACAACATAACCTTTGGATGTCCTTTCCTGTGCACGCTCTGTGTCTGATAAGACACATTCCATACTTCCCACATGTAATGGCTGCGATGCAGATGGCAAGGCTTGCAAATGCAAAATTTCTACCCAGAAAACAAGGAAATTAACACTGGTTTTGCAGAATGTGATTTTATGATAGATTTCTATTCTTGCTGATATTAATACACATTGGGAATAACATCAGCCACATCCAGAGCACACACTTGAATCTATACAACCAGCCCAGCAAGTAGCGAAATCTACCTCTGTCACAGTAAATCAGTCCAGCAGCTTCTCAGACAAACCCAGAAGCAAGACTGCCAGTATTCAGATGCCATGCCTGCATGTGTCTTCCAAACCCTAGTCAAAGACTTTCAGCTGCTTCATGCCTTGAAGTTAAGAGAGAAGAGCATCCCTCTGAAAAAGTGGACGAAGAGAGGAAAGGATAGAAAATTGCTGGCTGTTTCAAAGGATTTTAATTTGAATCCTCCTAAAGCAGTGCTTTCTGCTGCAAGGGGGAAAGCAAGGAGAAAAATGGTGGTGCAAGATAAGATGAGACATCTTGCTCTGCTGTTTATACACCAAATCCTTATCATCATCACTTGAGCCCGCTGGAATAGCCCGCTACCACTCTGCCTAAAAATAAGCTTCTTATCTCCAGATGTTTTTATAAATGGCAAGCCATTGTAGCCAGTGCTTCCCCACTGCTTTTGGCAGCCCATAAAGGTCCAGCTTCTCTTGTCATCACAGGATTAGCTTCCTTCCCCCACAGCATCATCCCTCCAACAAAAGCATCTTCAATTCGCTCTTCTAGAGCGAATGTTTGCCTGGCGACATGTTTGTCTCTTGCAGCTTTCATGGATATGCACTTTCCCTCTGTGGTTTTTTTCTGCCTTGGGTTTGTACCCTGAAGAGGCAAGTCCATGAGGTTTTATTCAAGAAGTTCTGGCCAATCAGCAGCAGGACTGTCCACTACAACCCAGGAGAGTTGGAGGGCCCCACGCAGTGGAATGGCACACAGCAGGGGGAAAAACTGGGTAAATACCCCTAGTTGGGAGTGCAAGCCAGGCTCCAAGAAGCAGATCTACCCCAGCTGTTGAAGTAGAAAGCAGCAAACTCTACTCACCTGCCTTTGCCCCCAGCTGCATCCCAGCAGAGACCTGCCATCCAGGAGGGACACACAGGGGGACAGTTTGCTCTGGGGTGAGACAGCTCTGCCTTGCTGGCCCCACACTTTGCAGTCTTTTGGCAGCAAGGATTAGCTCTGACTTTGTTGTAGGAACCTGTATTTATTCTACTTCTAGGACTGATGCAGTGTCAGGGTCTATGTTATCCCCTTCTCCCGGATCATTCCTGGTGCGCTCCAGGGGTCAGCAAGAAGCCTGGACTCCCAGCACCTCCATCCCAAGCTCTGGCCCCTTGAGGCATGCCAGGGTCATAGCAGCGGATCTTGTGCCAGTGATGATGTAGTTTCCAGCAGGAACTGGGCTGACATCAGTGTGACAGTCATAGATTTCAGCTAGTGACAGAAGGGGAAGGTGCTACCACCCATCTCCATGACTCACCCAGCCTTTGGTCTCAACTGCCTCTAAATTAGCCCATCAGCTCCACAGACACCTGTACATCTGCCTGATTTGAAGCCAGGATACCATTTCCCAGGCTTCTGCATTGTCAGTAGCCAAGATTTCAATGCATTCCCCTCCTACTTCTCTGCAATTTTCATAAGTTTTCATCCCTTTCTGGTTCGGCATTACCTATCCTGGGATCTCACTCTTGTCACATCTCCCATACCCAACTCACACCTGTAGCCAGGAGGAAGCCACTGGCACTCCCTTGGCTTGTTGCCGTGCCCCACACAGCACTCCTCTGCTTGCCTTCAGAAACTGCCTCTGCTGATGCTGCATCTTCTGCGGCACATCTGGATTATTAACCAGCCACCTGGCAGCTCCCTAATTGGCAGTATCAGTAAAAGCACATTTTTCTCTCTTCTTAAGTCTCCAGATAAAGTGGCTAAATTTGATCTCAAATCCTCAGATCCTCATTGCCTCATACAATTTATAATGGCCTTGCTTGTGTCATAAAAATTGCACCTACTCTCTTGCACTCATGCTTTCTATTTTGTCTTTTACATACATTCTGGCAGGGAACTGAATGACTCAGCACAATCTACTAAAGCTATTTCTATAGTAAACAGAGATAAAAGCCACAGCCGAAGGGCATGCCGCCTCCAAGGAAGCAGGCACCACGTATTATGCTATCAAGCACTCGCATACGAGTTCCTGATCAAAGGAAATCTGTCCCCAGAGGGAGCTATCGACTCCCAGTTAAGTCGTGCTGGGTTCCAACACAGTGACCCCATCTCAGCACCAGTCCTGTCGCAGCAGAGCCCTCGGTGGCTTCCCACGGTGTCACTACATGTGAGTTGAGCGTCACCAACAGTGCTGAAGGCAAACGGTGACTGCTAGGTCACATGTGTAAATATGAATTTGAGGTCATGTTCTTTCAACAACCTCATTTTGCAATAAAGATGGGACCTCTGTGGCCTGGGACTCACTTGCTCGCAGGGTCCCTCCTGACTCGGTGCAATTTTGGCAGTGGGAGAGTCCCCTCGGGGAAGGCACGGCACTGCCAGGTCTCTTCTGCTTTGGAACTCACTCCCTGCTTTTAGGCCAAAAAAACTTGGATACAGTATGCTTTGGGTCTCACAAAAAAGCTGGAGTATTTTCAGACTTCCGAGGAGAGAATGTTGTATTTATAGGGAAGTTCAGTTTTTCAGTTGCTTTTGTAATTCATTTTGTTTCCAACTGGTTTATTCAAGCTGTAGGGCTGAGGAGTTAGATGCTAGATTTCTTTTCCAGGCTCACATTTCTAACTGTTTGCAGACACAGGACAGAGCTATTTTTGTCATATAAATCATTAGAGAGAGAATATCTCACGGTCCCCACTGAAGCAAATTCCTAAGGAAGTGAGCTCTATTTTTATAGAAAATATCTACTTAGTATTTGTTTTAATCTAATGACAGAAATGAGCAACATCAGCCTTTCTGAAGCCAAGAAGTAGTACCCCCATTTCTCGGGAAGACAAATCCAGCAGAGAGTCATTCCTGCTGAGAGGAGCTGGATGGGAGCTGCAGACACGGCTTCCCAGGCTCTGGGGGATGCAGTGCAACCCCAGGGAAGGGGCTGGGCAAATGGGGGACAGACCCAGGCCTCCAAAGTGGCACAACTTTAGATAAAGTTAATCAAGATACATCCAGTGTCCATCTTAAAAAGTAAGAGGATATCTTCTAAAAAGGCCAGAATGTGGATTTTATAGAATAAGGCAAACAGTCTCACACTCATCCAAGGTCATCTCACTGAGACTCAAGGACAAAATTGTAAGATAAATGCTGAGGGTTTTGGTTGTCACAGGTGACTTATTTTAGAAGAACAGTCTCATCTCCTGTAAGTTGTTTGAATAGCTGTGCTATGACTCTTCCTATTTGATTCACACTGATACGTCAAAATTCTAAATATTCCTTTCCTATTCATATAACTATTAAAAACTCTATCAAACCTAGAAAGAGGATGGGGGGGATTGGCATTTACAGTTTTCTCCTTTCCAGTAGTGGCCTAAAGACATAAGTTTACACAGAAACAGATGTGGCCAAGCACACTTTCTTCAACTACATCAGCAAGGCTTTCTAGCCAAGCCCTGGGGCTGTGCAGCTGTAAAATGTAGCAAAAGTTATCAAAAAACATTTAAATATGGCTGGGAAGAGAAAAGCTTTTAAATTATGAAACAAATTACTAAAACAGAAAAATAGAGATTGTTTAAAGCTTTTTGGAAAAAACAGTATCAACAGCAATAAAAACACTTCTGAGCTGTGAAGGAACAGCTACGGGGATGAGTTTAGGATCATTCAGCTGCAAATACCAAATAAGCATTTGCAAAAACATGCCCATGTCAACTTCAGAATTCAACAGGTTCGAAAGGGCAGGACTATTTTTATTACAATAGGCTTCTCTTCCAATCGTCCCCTCGCAGCAGCAGCGACCATTACATCTGGTTTTCCCATCTCATTAAGCAGATGTGCAAAATACTTTATTACGCAGTAGAGCTAAACTTAAAGGGGTAATTTGCATTCTAAAGCACTGCAGTGCTTTAGCTAAGAAATACATGGAATTACTGAATATCTCTGCCTTGTAGGGACCTTGGTTTTACCCTGCCTGTTGAATTTTTTTCCCTATATCCCATTCCTATGCATTTACCCTCCAGTGTTTTCACAAGGGCTTCACCTGCTGAAGAGGGTGTCTGTAAATCCAGCTAAATGCAATATAAATGAACCAAGTCCTTTCTGAACTAAAATTTCCTCCTCACGAGGAATCTCTTCTCTGGTCATTAATGGAAACCAAAGTCACTACACAGAGCAACACACTGTGCTCTCTGCTGTTCAGATTCAGAGCTGTACTCGCAAGGCAAACCTCTCTGCATCACAGACCGAGCCAGCCTCATACGCCAAAGTCTACAGGTGTTCAAATCCAGGTGATAAAATTCCTCCTTGCTGCTGGGCATTTCCCTGGGTGTCTGACTGAAGAAACCTGTACTTATAGATCAGACAGTAACCCATTTGCTCTGGAGTTTGTATGGTTGCTCTCGAGTTTGTAACATAGGGAGCAGCATGGTACATTCCTCCCCTCATATTGTGCCCAGCAACTTGAAGTGACGCTGTCAAGGGACGACATCTCTGTTCCTGAGCAATGTCCTGCTGTGTGTCCAGCTCTATCTGCTGCCTTATCCCACTGTGCCAATAGCTCAGCCAGTATCACCTGCTGTCACGGGTGAGTAACTGCATGCCCACTGACCTCAAAAAAGCAGTTTATATGAGTCAAGGACTGCATCAGTCCTTTCCCAAGGGAGGAAGCTTACTTGTCCCCCTCCCTGCAGCATCCCTTCTACAGCATTGAACTGGGAACATCATTAGCAACACAAATAAGTTTCCAAACCAAAAACAGAAAAAACTAAATCCTATCTCATCTTGATCTCCTCCCCCACTGGAAGAAACGGGGCGGCTGTGTCCAGCGCACGATCACCATCCTGTCCCCATTCTGCCAGGATGCCATTAAAAGGTTATGAAAATACTGTGTGGGAGGGGGTAGGGAGTTATCCACCCGCTCCTTCTCTGCAAGGGCATGCCTCCTCTGCAAGCCTGGGCCCATCATGGAGGGGCAAAATCAGCTGAAAACAAACCCTTGTTGCTCTAAAGGAGCAAAGACACACCAGAGCAGTCAGGTCAGCGTATCCCAGTACGCGTGGGCCTCTGTGTTCAATCAGAGTAGCACATTATCCATCCACCCAAATTAACTGTGTGCTCTGCAACTCACACACCTCCATCTGCATGTGTGCTGTCACCAAAACAGCCTCCCAACTCAGGTACATGGGGACCAGGGGGCAGAGAGCAGGAGAGAGTCTGGGGTGGCTGTGTTTGCTAAGCACTGAGAGCAAGAATTTTTATTCAAATAAAATACCTGTGCACTTCACATGCTCCAAAGGTAGTCAGGCAAATAGATACTCTAACTGCTGCACTGCCAGAGTCCTTTGATGTGAAAGTCTCGTTTTAAAGGTCCTTATCAGCTGAAGAGTTTAATTTCACAACTGAAATGGCCCCTTTTTGAGGTAGCAGATGGTTTACCCCTCCAGCTGCTGGAGATGGGGAACAGTGTTTTCACCCGCTGACATTTCAGAAGGCAGAAAGCAGGGCTCAAACCACAATCTTCTTCCACAAAAGCTCCAGGCCCTGAAAGCTTTGGCCGAATAAGTTCATGTAAATCCCAGAGTCTGCCCTCAGAAAAGCCCTCACATGTTCCACTGAGGGCTGACTCTTCTGATGACAATCCGGTCAAGGTGATGCACCTGCCCCTCCTTGCAGCATAGCTGCTGCATTCCTTACTTTCCCCTTTCTCCCATCCCCCCTCCAGTCCATCTACATGGATGTTTCTGTTGTCACTTTAAATTGGATACTAATTTCATCCCACAGCATCTCATTATAATTAGCTCTTAATTGCCACTTAACACAGGGATCATTTTGAAAGACCATAACGATTCTTCCTTGAGGAATTATTTGAGTGTTGAAAGCTTGTTATGTGCCCCCATAAACGTTTTGGGCAATGAGAATGATTCAAGAGGCAAATTTAAAGCACTGCTGTTCATACAAGCTCTGGATTTGCACGGTTTCTTTTAGTACTCCCAGCATTTCCAAGAAACAAACCACACAAGTCAGTGTGTTTTGCTACCAGCTTCCCTCCCTCTGGCTCCCATCATGTCTTTATACCGAAAGTTGAAACATTTTAAGGAGCACATGTAACATGCGAGGGGTAAATGCCACAGAACAGTTACTTTGCCACTGCTCTGCCAGAAGTGGTGCGCTCAGTCAGTTGCAGGACATCATGAAGGCTCTGCACTTCAAGGCAGGCAGCCACCGAAGGAGCAAAGAGATGAGCAGACTTTAGAAGAGACTCATCTTTAGGCATACACAAAGCTTCAGCCAAGACTTGCCTTGCTCCTAGACAAGGACAAGATTTGAAAACAGGCAATTTGCCAAGCTCTTACCAAGACTTTCTGCACTTTATTCCATTATCCACCCGCCAGGGCAGCAGTGAGGAGATAAATAGAGAAGGGTGATGCTCTCTTACCAGGTAATGCCTCATACACACCATGCCTCTTAAGCCAGCCATCCTTCCCACAATCGGTTTAACATCTGGCTGTGGCACTCTGGAAAACACCACACTGAAATAAAAGGGGAGAAATGGGTTTATTGGTCTACTGCTGTTCTTCTCCCACCCACTGCCCTTCTCTTTTTTTTTAATATTCATGAGATGTCATTAGTTTTGGTAGGGTCTGAATGGCTGCTGAGCTCAAATAGCTTCTGGGAAAACACTTACAGGCTCTGTACAGAAATTCTTTATGGAGAAGTGCCCATGATTCACAATCCTTATGACTAGTGAGTTTCTCCTTTTTGAAACACACTTAAACCAGCCTCCAAGCATGTATAACACAATACAATGCTCAGAAGACACACTAAGACCCCCATGCAACTATCTTCTGCAGCAGCCCCTCCACCAGCAGACAGACCCAGAGCTGACAGCAGCATGAAATACCAGCTTGAGGAAGACCCTGAACACCACGTGCCCGCGGAAGCCAAGCCTGCAGAGCCTATTTAAAATCAAGTGAAAGTCTGCAATGTGCCGTTAATACACTGATGTTTGTGTGCCTAAACGTGGTCCTAGGAGGCGACTCTCCAAGAATCCTTAAGAATATATTCCTAAATGCATTGCACAGTGCTGAGAAGTCTCTTGCAACAGAAATAGAGGAATGACTCATTTCCTCTGTAGCTGCTGCTTCGGCGCTTCAGCTGCACAGGCAATGGAGTGGCTCCCTGTGCCATGCCAGCAGGAATTGGGGAGAATCAGGAGCAGTTTCCAGCA
This sequence comes from Aegotheles bennettii, assembly GCA_013398125.1. NCBI lineage: Eukaryota > Metazoa > Chordata > Aves > Caprimulgiformes > Aegothelidae > Aegotheles > Aegotheles bennettii. The sequence goes on from VZRW01009577.1 coordinate 169,662, forward strand.
TACGTAAACGTAGCTGAATTTCAGCTGGGACTTGTCTTTAAACCCAGCGATCCCAGATTGTCATCTGGGATAGCACAGGAGACAGATTCGCAAATGGTTCCCAGCACTCCCCCCCTCGATAGTATTGTATTTCAGCATTTTCATTTTGCACAGAATAAAACATTGAAGAGTGAGCCAAGAGCTGCTCTCTCCCTTGTCCTCCCAAAGCGTGGCTAGTAAGCACGCTAATTTGCCACTGAGCTCACCCTTAAGTTTCTCTTCTCCCCTGCTTGAAACTGGGAAGGAGCAGACTGAAATCACAGTGGGCTATTGTTAGATTCTGCTACTGTTCTTCCTCTGTTTCTCCAGCCCATGGGTTTCTATCAGAGCAGTGAGACTCTTCAAAGCAACTCTTCCACTTTCTCCACTAGAAATCCATCACAAGGGTAATTTTTCATCCTTAATTTGATAGCTACTAACCTTCACAGCATAATCCACATCACTCCTGTCTCCTTGATTCCTTACGTCCTTTTTTATTTTCCCACCCAGATTACTGTACGGACTCTTTGTGACGGAGATAGAAGCCTATAGAAGATCACAAGTATCATGCAAACACTAGCAAACTCTTATTACATCCAGTCCAGCCCTGAGGCCTGATTATTCTGTATGCAGCTTTGGTTTTAGGGAGGAAAAAATATTTCCCAGGGATTTCAAGAAACAGACGCCTGTAACTTGAGTACACAGAAATTTTCTGAGTCTCTGAATCAGCACTGTTATCCTTTAAAGGGGGAAAAACTAAGGCTTCCTTAACACAGAAGACTGGTACACGATGACATTTGATGCATACACATTTGTAACAGCCTCTAAGAGTTGTGTGTAAATCGTTACTTGAATCCTAACAGACTGTCACACACACACAGAACATACAGCTCTGCTGCGGATCAAGTATTACGCTGCTTTGAATCTCTTATGAAGGAGTTGCAAATATGCCAGTTCTTGTTTACATATGTAAAAAAGGACACTGCAGGCACACACGTGAGAGCACAGGTAGGCTCTTAGTTAGGTATAGCCTATGTTTGAGAAACCCACAACAGTAATACAACGTTCAGGCAGATCACTGTATGGTCAGCCCTCTGTATCCTGCCTACTTTGGAGCTGAGCTACTCAGACCCCTCAAGTGCACAGAGTGCTGTGCTCTCAAGCATCAGCAATCACTGAAGGTGAATCCACGTGCTTAAAGGGGTTCAGGTCTTTGCTACCGGCCCAGCGAAAGCAGGGCTGGCTGCTTCTCTGCCAGCTACTCAAATTAATTATCATCAGCCAGAATGTCACTTACCTCAGGGAAGATTCACCAGGCAGACGTTTAAAAAGGTGACACAGGAAATAAACCAGCCTAGAAGAGCAAATTTCTCATGTCTGAACTCTTCTGGAGCCTTATGAAAATGGGATGCACAAATCAGAGTCCCTTCCCCTCCAGGCAGCTTTAACTTGCATTAGCAGTACTTAATCAGCAGTTCACCACTGACCTTGGCTGCATTACAAGGGAGGTGTTTGCACAGGGACGGAAAGATTTTAAACAATTTATCCAATGAGTTGGACGCAAACAAGTTTTTCTTTAAACACCAAGCATGCAAGTCCTTAGGCCAGTTAATTTTTTGTCAACGGACTTATCGTGAAAGGAAACTCCAATGTTTCTTTAATGATTTTCTGCTGAATAGAAACTCAGGCTTCAAACAGAGAAATATTTCAGAGCAAGAAGTGAATGGAGACCAGAGGACGGTTATTGCTTTCAAAGGAAGCTATTAATATGAAATAATGCTATTAAAGAGGTAAAGATCTAAACACACTTCCTCCATGCTGACTTAGGTGACTGAGTGAGTGTTGACACTGAAGGAATGACATTCTTCCAGTCTTTGTTAGCAAGGAGTCCGTTAGGCAGCCGCGCTGCCTCAGCGACTGCTGCCCCTCCTGCAGAAGCTGCTCCCTGCAAGGTAAGAGGCAGGCACACAAAGATCTGGAGATAGTTATTTTCAGCCTAGCTTTGATTTAGTGATTAAAAAGCAAGGGGTCTTGCTGTTATTTCATTCTTTCTTATAGAACTTCAGCACAAGCCATGAGCGTGTAGTTCTGGCATCTTACCAAAGACCAGTAACGGACAGGTAACTCGCTGGCCCATCCACAGAACCCCTGCTGGCTTCAGCAGGACTTTTTCCATATTCGATAAAGCACAAGCTATGCGGTTTGGAATGGAGACATGTCTGTGCAGGCCATGCTGAAAAGCTCATACAGATACTGTGAAATGAAGTCTGAGCTCTTTATTAAGCACCAGAAAAAGCAGATTTTATGAAGTGACCTAAAACTGGAGCCAGGGAAACAAGAACTGAATCGTGCTTAACCTCCGAGCAAGACAGCCACAAACCCCAACGTGCTCCATTTCAAAAGTCAGTAACACCACAGATGGTGCCAGCCATGCTCTAGTCTGTCTCCTGGCTCTCCTCCCACATCCCTCTGCACAACTCCCAAGGCGCGGACTTCCTCCTTCCCCATGGTTTTGCCACTTCAGTAGTCTCCTCCTAAAGAGCACATAAATTTGCTGATCAGTTTTGTGGCTGCACATAGCTTTTACTGAAAAAAAAGATAACAAGGAATCTAATTCTTGAGGCACAGAAGCTTTAAAACAGCTGTTTATTGCTACAGTGAAATATTAAAACAAAACCACCAACTTTTTATGGAAACAATTAAAAGTGCAAATGTATTTTGATATTAAATAGGAAATGAATTTATAAACGTTACATTAAAATGGGCTGACACTTTGATCCTATAAACACTTTAAAAAAAATAAAACAAAACCACCAACAATAGCAGCTGAACACTTTGGTCTGATTATTAACCAGCAAAAAATAGTTGTACCAAGAATGTCTGTTGCAAACAGACACTTTAAATTGACATTACTCTGCAGAGATTCAAAATCAGAACAGGAATGTTTTCAAGATATTTAGTCAGGTAAGAAATAACAATGACTTTGAGAAATACCCAGCATTTTTCAATACAGAATGAAGTCACGTATATGCAATTTGGTACTGTAAATAAACATTCTCTTGCAAGTGTGACTCCTCTTCCCAATCAATGTTCAATAAAAACAACTTCATTTGCACAGAGTCTTTGCAAAATTAGATTGCAGATAAAGAGAACCAAGAACCTACCTTAGTGCTAAATAATGCTCTTTCTTCTGTGCTTGTGTTCTACTCCACACACACAGAGGCAACCACCCTGAATATAGGATACACTGTTATGACCTTAACAAATACATACTCATAACCTTGTCCTGTGTACAGTATCCATGGGCTGGGAGAAGCTAGAAGGCCCACGGGATTACTCATGTAGGTCAAGTTCTCTGTACACCTCCTTGCAAATAAGGCCCTCTAATAGCTCCAGGACATTGCAGGTACAAGTTTGGTGTGGAATAAGGTGAATACCATAACAGAACCCAACTTCTATCAGCTCCTTTTGTCAACCATATTAATGAATGAATGCTTTATAGCAGATAAAGAAAATACACTTAGTATCTCAGTTGTACAACAGAACCACAAGTTGGTCTAAGATTTTCTCAGACCTCCCACCAAGAGCATGCACATTGCCTTACTGGCAGGAAGCCCCCTCTCCTCCAGAAAGCCTGCCCAAGCCTAAGACTGAAGCAAATGCATACGTTTTCTCCCATCACCAGCCATCACACACTCAAAAATACCTTACTGAGCAAAAACTCACACTGAAGATCTGCTTACATGGCTAATAAACGGAGGGTTTGGCTCACTGCTAAGCCCTGACGGATTCAATCACTTCAGAAATACTGTCAAAGCAAAACCCACTTAAAACTCTTTTCCCTACTCTCCAAATCCGCCTTGATTTCAATAGCTCTCCTCCAGCTTTATCCCCACGTCCTTTGGCTTGTTTGCAGTGTGTCTTCACTGTGAGTTTACCAGCACTCTCACTCACCCCTCAGCCCAACTTTCATTTTCTAAACTATTCATATTCTCCACCATCTCTCCTTGTCACGCATTTCCTGATGGAACTGTCTTTTCCTGGCATTACTACATTTTAGTGAGCAAGCCCTTACCAAGCCTATTATAGATTTCCACATATTGCAGCAATACTAAATATACACTAAATGCACATCCATTTTCAGAGAAAAGATCACTTTTCAGAGACAGGGATGCACGGGGCTGTAAACACATCGATATCTGACTGAAGCGGCTGTGATGCCAGAATTAACAGCTGAAAGGTTTTTATGTCATGAATTCAGGCAACCACAATACCCTGGACTGGTCTTCTGGTCCTTCTTTGGGCAAAAGATTCAAAGGCATCTTATTTCAAATACCAAGTAACACAAGGATGCAAAAAATAGTACATATCATGGTCTACCACCAAAAAAAATAACTCAAAACACCAAGGTAGCTCACTTAGCATTAAATACCATGTGCAAAGAACCTTTGATCAATACTACCTATATATACACTATGTGTATTTGTAGAAAGAAGCACAGCATTTCATACATAAAAATAACCCAACTTGTGGGTGTGACCTAGGCTACCATTACCTGAAAATAAGACTGCAAGGGCAGTTAAAAAAATAGAAGTAGGCAAACATCTGCCTAGGGAGTGCTTCCATTTAGAAAAATAGACTTTTATAAAGCTTCATAGACTTTGAAAATGTTTGGTTTGTGCTCTGATCCATAGAATAAAGTATCTCTACGTACATCAGGGAAAGGAGGAGCGTATTAGTAACTTCAAGTTATCCTAAAGCTTCCCAGAAGTTACACTTGGTCATTTATAATTAATTTCAGACTGCTCACCTAGGACACAGCTTAGTGGGCAACAAGGCACAGGGTCAGCTTCCTGAACACCAGCAGTTCAGCAACACATTTTGGGTCTTAATACATCAAACACTTGAGCGGGTGACCCAATAAAGCAAGGATTTGAAATTCTGAGTTTGCTGACACCCTGGGACACATCAGGTTCCCGTACACCAGGTACCTGCACCTGGAGCTAAGGACACTTGCAGAGCTGGCCAGGTTATTCCAGCAGCTGGGACATAACCAGCCCAGAGGTGGAAATTATCTGGCTGATGTTTACTTTTAGAGGACACCAGAATCCATAGCCTAAGACTGCCACTGTACCATGAATCAGTGCTAAACAATCCTGAAGTACCCTGAAATATTTCACTTCCTCCTCCTCACAGTAAGATAACGATTTGCTGCAGCGCAGCACTAGAAAATCCCAACAGGTTATTTGGTCATAACACTGCCACGATCAGACAACTGGTTAGGCAGCCATCCAAAAATCCCACCGAACTCCTACCTGAGGGCACAGCAGTCAGCTCACAGCATGGAGATTTGGGCTGGTTTAATGTTTGTTCAAAAAAACAAAACAAAAACAAACACGAAAAAAACCCCAGAATTTCTTAGTTTTGTTGTTGGTCCTTGAGGTAAAGCAAATCCTAAGAAAATAATACTCAAAGCCAGAAAAAAATAATAAATCTCAACAAGAGCCACAAACAAACCAACCTCTGAGTATTTCCTTAAAAGAAGGTTTTCCTCAGGATGATTCAAATATTTAACAAAATACTAATGCCTCCTCTATAGCAATATTTAGTGCAGCCAATCATCCTAAAAAGAAGGCTTTTGTGAAAATAAAGTGCTATTTGTTTCCTTTTATCTGTATTTCAATCCTTCAGTATAACCTTCACTTGAACACTGAAACATGCAACTGGATTCTTCATACTGTTATGGGAGAGGTTTCGCTTCTTCCCTCAATTCTGCATTAACAAAAGCATTGTATGTCTATTGATCACAATGTATTCAATTACACAGGAAATTTAAAGCATGCCATTGAGCATTTCAAACGTGATCAACACCCACGCTCCAGTGCCCATCACATTTTAAGAGCATTTTGGTTCATTGGGGGGCAGGGGTGGTGTTTGTTTGCACTTACAGGATTTTTAAATCCCAAATGGACTTTGTATCATAAAATGCGAATCTCAGAAAAAGGTCAATTTTGCCACTAAGACAACAACTTAACACAGATTTCCAGAAATGTCAGTCTGAGCCTGTTAAAGTCAGGCTTGCTAAGAGTCAACTGAACACAACACTCCTTGACTAAGGCATTTCTCCTGAAATTTCACAATCTTCCCACGAACAACCGATGAGATTAAAAAACAAGAATCACAATTTCACCAAGTCTTGGCCTTCGGTTTCTTAGTTTTCTCAGGTCAGTGACAAAATCACAGAACCACATTTAAACAGATCCCACCTTCCTCAGGCAGACGCGGGCTCACAATGGACTGGTGGGGTGGGAGCAGGCGCTGCCTCGGCACAGCCCACGGGTGACCCCTGTCTCACTCTCCCGGCGGCTCCTGCTTGGTCTCGGCGATGTGCCGGCATGGGGCGGGCACCGGCCGCAAGTACCGGGGGCTGCTGTACGTCCTGATGATGTGCGGGGCCTGGAACCAGGTGTTGACCAGCTGGAAGGCAGCCAGGTCCAGTGTGGGCCCGTCGAAGGCTGCCAGCAAGTTCACGGGAGCGGCTTCCTTGAGGAACCGGGGCAGCGCCACGGCCTCGGGCAGGCTGGTGTTGCCCAGGAAGAAATGCATCAGCACCTGCTTGCGCAGGCAGTCCCTGAGGTACAGCACCAGGTCCTCCAGCCGCTCCACCAGGAACCGCTCGTCCCAGGCCTCCAAGGGCCCCTGCAGCAGCAGGGAGAAGAGGGCAGTCTTCAGCACGTAGGAGGAGAGCACCCGGCCCCACTGGGAGCAGAAGGGCTCCTCCAGGCCCTGCCCGCGGAGGTCCCGCAGCCCCTTGAGGATCTGCAGGCACTTGAGGTGGCAGGAGGAGGCCGGGGCCTGCTCCTTCAGCCAGCCCAGCAGCCGCTGCTCCTGCCGCGAGGCGTTGAGGCCCCAGAGCGCCTCGGGGGCCGGGCCGGGCTGCGGGCCCTCGGGCGGCAGGGCCGTGAGGTAGAGGCCGTCGCCCAGGGGGATGGCGGGGATGAGACGCACGGCCATGGAGATGTGGCAGCAGACGTAGTCGGAGCAGGGCAGGATGTGCAGCGCGGGCGGGCGGCCGGGGCAGGCCGAGAGGCTGATGCGGCAGCGCTCCTGCAGCCGGTACCGCACGGCGCCCAGGCACCGCTGCAGGTGGCCCTGGAACCAGCGCAGCACCAGCCCCGAGGAGAGGTGGCTGCGGCCCTGCAGCTCCACGCAGAAGCCCTCGGCGAAGGGGCGGTGGCGGCGCGGCCCGCCCGGCCTGGCCCGCA
>VZRW01009577.1:177771-200166 GCA_013398125.1 Aegotheles bennettii
CGCTCCTCCCTTCGCGCCGCCGCCGAGCCGGGGAGCGCGGGGAGCCCCGCAGGGCCGAGCCGAGGGGGGGCCTCGGTGGTCCCTGTCCCCAGCGCTGCGGGCACCGGGCACGCCTGTCAGTGCCCCCGCACCGCGACCCGGGGCTGCAGGGGTCCTGCTGCAGAGCCGGGAGTTTCTGCATCCTCACACCACCGGACGGTGCTGTCCTTGGGGACTCAAATCATTCCGAAATCTGGGGTTCTCTTGCCTTGTGCACAGATTATTCAGATGCTGCCAAAAGGGGAAGGAGTAACCCCGGGAGGAGTTACTCACTGGTTGCACAGGGACTCCCGGCCTCATGTGTTGTGTGAGGGGCAGTGTGGCATCAGGCCCGCTGTGAGCTGCCACTGTCACAGCACTTCTGCCAACAACATCACCCTCAGCACGAACCGGAGGGACGAACCGAGGATCCACCAGGCACACACACACAGGGCTACCTTGGGCCTCACCCCAAGCCCACAAACAGCAGAAACAAACATCCAGCTCAGAAGAGAGGCACCAACACATCACTGCACCGGCAAAGCCTCCAGGTGCTGCAGGGGAATTGAGCAGTCACATAGAAATCACTGGGACTTGTTTGTCACTAGACTTCTTCACTCAAACTACTTCAGGGTGTTGCAGATCAGAAGAGATTTTTAGGACCTGCATCTCACAGAATCACAGAATAGTTTGAGTTGGAAGGGACCTCAAAGGTCATCTAGTCCAACCCTCCTGCCATGCTCAGGGACATTTCTTAATATCTCATATGATGTCCTCAGAAGAGACCTGATGGGTTACACCATCCTCACTGCAGCTGAGCTGTGTTCTGGATGTGTCTCTGTGTCCCAACTTACTTCATCTTGAAGAGTCCTCTACAATGGTGATGGTTAACCCTGAGAAATGAGCATATCAAGTTCCTGCTGCTGCAAGTCTTCGGAGATTCCAGTTACCTGAAGATGTAAAGGTAGCATCTCAAATTTAGAGAAAAGGAAAACTGTGCCATGTGCTACCCCATAGATCCAGTCATCAAGGTGGTCTGGCATTTTTCCTCTTTGGGACAAGACTTCTTTATATAGCATTTGTCTGTCACAGTATTTCTTGACCATAGGGCTGTGTTGTGTATTGCTCTCATTTTCTTCCTAGAATTCTCCCCCCTGCTTTCTGCACAGATACTTGAGATCATCTGTAAACATGTATTTTGCTGGAAGTATGTTAGCTCTGTCTCAGGCGTTGATGGGTACAGGATCCTCATCCTTGGCTTCTATTTGTTTATTAAATGAGTACTGAATTTTGAAGCTGTTTGCTGAAGGAACATGTATGTAAGCATTCTGTTGTGGTTTAATTTCAGGTGATCAAGTTCTTACTGCATTACTGCAACTTGCTGCATCTGCACAGTGTCACAGGTGTCCCCATGAAGGTGTAGGAGCAGCGCTTGAACACAAGAGACTGAACCCAACAAGCTGAAAACACAGTAACAGGGAACAGGTCAGAGAACCAAGTACAAGAGAAAGGCTGTACAAATGTTTGGTTATGTAATTTGTCTTTATATGAAACAAAATATGACTTCAAGTACATAAAAACCATACCTCACAGCAAATAGCTTGTGTTTTGTAGCTAAGGTGCTGCACTCAAACTTAAACTAGGTAACCAAGGTCAAGCAGCTCGAATTAATTCACAGGCAACCAAACCAGAGTGAAGAGTCACGAGTACACTTGGGAGCTACAGAGAGATGTCCTAATCACTCCAACACTGACCCTTGGAGTTATAATCAGGAGATTATTGTTTTAATTAAAAATAAAACGTGTAAAATTGAGAAACTGGAGGTAACATTACATCTCAACCAGCACGGTATTCCATGCCCAAGAGCATGTTTTCTGACAGCAGTGGAACAGCTGAAGTCACAACCTTGCTACTCAGAAATGTCATTCCACAACCAGGAAGCTAGAAGCATCTTTCTTCCCCACTCCTTGTTTCATGTTTTCCTGTATTTCTTCACAAAGCAAGATAAGAGGACAAAAATGTTCATCATGCTGCTTATTGCCCCATCACTTCAAGCACTTTGTTCTGCACCCCAAAACCCAAAAATATTTAAAAAGCACAGCTGTGCTGGTATGAAACCAATTCTTTCAGGTTTTTTCTTTAAAATTACCCATTGGCCCATTTGTTAAATTTCTACTAGCTTGTGCTTTTTTACACCCCCGAGCCAGGTGTGTTGCACATGCCTTCAGGTCTCGCTACAGGCATACAGATTTTTCAAGACAGTCTGTGCTCTCTTTTCATGCAAGGTTGATTTGATTAGCCACACATCCACGCTCAGGAGACAGACAGCTACATCTGCAGGAGCTGGCAGAGCCCTTTGTGCCTATCAAGCAGCTGCTGCCCATGGGGTGACAGAGAGCTGAGCAGCGCAGCAATGATCACTGTGGGACCTGCCTACCGGGGAACGGCTGCAGCCTCCCAACCAGCCGTGGGCCCCACAGGCTGAGGAAAATGCAGATGTGACTCCAGCCAGTGGGACAAGGCTGGGGCCAGCTGGCAGAAAGCGTGTGACCAGCCATACCAGACCCATCAGTGCAAACACCAGCTCAGCACGTGCTTGTACACGTGCCAGACAGTGCTGGTGCAGGCTCTCTCAAGCTGCAGAGTAACAGGTTGTGCACTAATAACCACGACCTCAAAATCAGCACCAGAGTGAATCCACAACATTGATTTTTACTCTTGCTGTTTAAATTGCCAGCTAGTCCCTTCTAACCTCCTCAGCCAGTGGCAAGACAAGAGCTGTAGAGTCTGGGACTGATGAAAAGGTGGTAAATGGCCTATTTTCTGGGAGCTTGTCTGCTTCATGACTCCCTGAGAACAGGCTGGGTCTCTGGGCAAAATGCTGAATAGGGCAGAGGTGGGAGAGTTCACAGCGGTGAGCCAATGCTCAGCTTCACTATGTGGACCTTACTTGGAAAGAACCAATTTAAGAGCCACTGCATCTATCTGTTCACACAAGCTAAGGGCATTCGATGGCTGCTGAACCAGAACTGAAGTCATCACAAACACAAAACTGCTTTCAGTTACCAAATAGCAACAAGCATCATTCCTCATCACCCATCATTCCAGTCCTACTGCAGTTATGCTGCAGGGGCTGTATTGACTTTGCAATGGATACAGTTCCTCCACCTTACCACAGCTTATCTGTAGTTTGCATTTTACAACCTATCACAGAGGAAAAGTAGCAAACCATTTTATCCTGCTTGGGGCACTTCACTCCTCTCATCACTTCCAGTAACAAGAATATGCTGAACCTGAGAACAAGTCGCAGTGATGTGACTTGCCTCTCCTGCCTGCTCTTTCACCACTTTCCAGGTGGACCACATGCAACACATTTACTTCTGTGGTGGCCATCAGATTTGTTTTCCTCTTTCTGTGTCTCCCAAAAAAGTAGCAACTCATTTGTTTGGATTAAAATATCGATAAACTCAACTGCTGGCAAGTTATAATGCTGGTGCTCCTTGTTTTTCACTTAAGCAGTAGTCTCCTTGTTCCTGTATAGAACTAAAAAAATAAGTTTATGAGGTTTTTTAATAGCAATTGCATATTCCAGAAAAATAATAGATTGTACAATAATAACCATTACCTCAATCAGACCAGAGACAATTCACAATATCAATTTTTACCACCATTGTTTAAATCACCCATTGTTTAAATAGATGTTATCTAAACACTTACTTCAGAATGTCCCATATCCAGGATATCCTGTTCGCTAAATAAGGAATAATATTATACTTATTCACATGCAAGTCTGAGCTAAAAATAACACTCCAGTATATGCAATCTGCATGCTATCTCTGGAGGAGATTTGCAGAGGCAAGGAGCAGTGTTGGGTATATAACATCCATTAAAGTTTCTCCACAGTTAGCAGTGTTTCGTACATCTGTGTAACTCATCTGTTAATGTGACAGTATGCCGGACACCGGGATGTAGGAAGAGCAGCCTGCACCAGTGAGCTCACCATCTCAGTAGGTAGAAGTAGCAGAAAGACTGAAGGCACAGGCAGGTCTGGTGCTTTCAGGATGTGCCTGAGACATCAGCCTGAGGCTTCCTACCAGGACAGCACCTGCCCCGGTGAACCAAAGCTGCACGTGGCCTAATGCAGACCCTTCCTGCACCAGTGATGTACAGCTGCTCATCCACAGTGAGTGGTTATACCTCCAACTCAGTGTCATGCACTGTTAAACAGACTACAGCAGAAAAATACAATAATCAATTGCAAAAACATACAAAGTTTGGAAGATCAGTCACTTGAATCCATGCCCCAATCATTACTCTTCTGAGCACTTCCTCTGAAACAAAGCTGCTCCCAGGCACACTGGGTGGTCCTGCAAGGGAGATGCCATGATCAGAATAAACATCCTTCACCTGCCATTCCTCTGACTCCAAGGTTTTACAGGACAGGAAAACTGGAGAGGATGTCTTGCTACCACAAAGAGCTGAGGAGGCTCAGCAGCCCAGGACTGAGGAGAGCCAGACTTCCAGAGCATGTGTATGTACATCGAGGAGTTTGGGGGTAGGGGTGTTACTACACATTCTCTCTTAAAATATTTTCTGTTTAATAAGTGAGATGTTCTTGCCACTTCTGCCAGTCTGTTTGCTCACTAGCTATCAGCAGGGTGTAGCATTTCTTAATCAGACAGCCTGCAAGTAGACCTGCTGCTATAAATCACATACAGCCCAATAGAGGATTTCCTTGCTGTAGAAGGATGGCTTCCTGAGCAATTCATAGAAGAATCTATTGCCCAAGCCTGGCTGTATTACAGACAAACACCCTAGCTCTATGCTGTGACCAGCACCAGCTGGTACTTATCCCATATTATTTGTCCAACTTGTCCCACATTATTTGAAAACCTTCAAGGACTTATTTCACATAGAAACCTGTGTGAGCAGGGCATTTATGCTTACCTGTTCCACTGCCATTCAGGGAGCCATGTCTACATGTTTCCAGCTAGGCAATGAAACAGGAACAAAACAACCCCAACCTAGTGTCAGTTGGCACGCTGAGCTCTGCCTGACAAGCTGTGAGCATGGGAGGCTCCTGCCACACATCCCCCAGAAAGCTGAAGTTGCTGGTATTGTAGAAAAAAAGCCAACTGCAGCATTATGGAAAGGAAACACATTTCATCAAGGGGAGTGCAGATACAACTGTCATATGGAAAGGGAATCAGCGGTAACTATGAATGGGAATACCCTTAGGTATTTCCATCAGAGATGTTTCTTACCTTAATAATGGAAACATGAACTCTCCAGGTCAAGATCATAAATTTTGCATTTGCTGTTTAAGTTCAGTACTAGATGTGATCCACATATGAATGTATGTATAGCTGATGTATAGCTTCTGGTGCTGTATCTAACAGCTCCAGCCAACAAGCCCCACAAACTCTCTCAGGGCAGCAGAGGAAGTTAACACCCTATGCTGGAGCTCCCAGCACCCTGCCAGAAATCAACCCTGCGCCGTGCCTGACCTACTGCAGCTCAGGCAGTCCCCAGGGTGCAGGAGACTGAGCAGCACTGCCCTTTCCCCACCACCCCCCGGGGGTCAGCAGAGCTTGTGGGTCTGAGGACCCCCAAGGTGGAGCCAGGTAACCCCCAGGCTTGAGAAGCATCAGAGGTAGAGCCAAATCTTCCATCATGTGTTCATGTTAAAGTAGTTTAATAAAACCGGTTTCCTATCAGTCTAATGAAACCTGCACGTGTGTGTGTTCAAACATAAATTTAATCACTGGCTGAAATAGTTTAGCTTAATTAATGGTAGGTCACTTAAATGTGTATTTGCACTATAACTTCCTAACCTAATGAAAACAGATTGCATCTCTGGGCTCTAATTTGCTGATTAAAGCAGAGTAATTTAAATGAGGATTGTAACAGTTTCATTATACCAGTTTGGGGTTATTGTGCTATTTCATTGATTTTAAAATCAATTTAGTAAGATTGGGCCATTTTAAATAGGTCTGGATATTTAATGCGTGTTTGCTAGAGAAGAGAGGGCTTAGGAAAGAGAATTTAACACAGGTTTCAACTTGCTATTTATTGCTTACGTTATCAGAATGCACTTTTCCCGTTGCTTCCCAAAGAAACTATGCTGTTTGTCCAGCATTCCCCCTCCAAATAACTCTGCAATCAATTTGGTTTAAATTGGCCACTTAGAAGGAGAGCAGAAGTCCAAAGCATTAATGTATGCAATTTTATAAGAGAAAGATCCTGTTAAAGTCCTCCGGCTGCAGCAGGGCATCAGCACTTCGTTCCACTTGAGAGCAATAAAGCCAAAACCTCATTGGCTGCTCAGAGAATCACCTGTTCTTTTTTTACTTTTAAAAATATAAGTTTTGATAAAGTAGGTCAAAACTTCCCTCACTTTCACCACTGCATGTATAAATTCCATCTACCAGCATTTGTGAATTTATCCAGGCAGAGAGTCTCAAATCACTCTGTAAAAACAGCTCCATGGTGATACATATCATCTTAACCACAACAACAAAATTTAAAAAGCTTCTGTTTTTCATAAACCAGTGCAAAGAAGTTAGAGAAAAGACATCAGTCTCGTCCCACAGCTTTCCACCAGTCTCAGCAGCCCCACGTCTGTGTCACTGATGGCTTTTAAAGAGAAGCAGAGCAGCAGCAGCCACCTCACTCCCAGTGACTCTCATTACCTGATCCCAGCCACGAGCCTGCCAGGCCTCCGTGTCTTTCTGAGCTTTTGTACCCCTAGGATTGCCACGAAATTAGAGAAGGGGCTTTGTGCCTGACAAATAACCTGCAGCAGTGAGCTGCAAAGATGAAGCTGCAGCACGAGGTGATGAAATACAGCATGCAGAATCAAAAGCGAGCACACAACAGGGAACAAGCTCTGTTATCAGCTTACAGCCTCAAATAACGAGATGATCCTGGCTCAGCTGACACTCCTCCTGATGAGCCTGGGCTGGATCACTCACCCAGGGAAAAGGAGGCAAAAAACAGCGTGGGAGGAAACCTGAGAGAGGGAGGACCAGTCTAGGGAAACTGGCTTATCAGCACTCGGCAATTAGGGTGGGAAAAGCTGATGCTCTGCCTCACAGCATCCATCCTGCAGGATTGGAGGGCAGAGGTGGCTCCAGGAAGCCTTGTCCTAGGCCTTTACCTCATCCCATCAAGGACAGACAAGGAAAAACCTAGTGGCTCAAAAGAAAAGTGGTTTGTAGAGAAGGAAAACCAACCCAAAACTGATAAAAAGGCCTGAGCCGGCATTGTTTCTCACCCCCATGTTCCCAGAGGGACTGTAGCTATGCTCTTTGGGCTCAGGAAGTTTTCGCCCCACCAGTGTCTGGCAGCAGTCCCCAGCTGGCAGCATCTCCATTGGGAAGTGCCATCCCAGCAACACTAGCCCAGGCAGGGCAGTGTCCTCTGCACTGTGCCTGGCCCACCTGGTTTGGGTGGAAAGATGCTGGGAGGATGCTGCAGACACTGCTCCTCATCAGTTGAAATGAAAACCTTGCAGCACAGTGCCTGGTACAGGAGATGTCTGCATGTGCAGTTGTTTAAATCACCCTTAAAACCTCAGCCTCACTCATGCAATCTTTCTGCTCCAAGGGAAATTCTTTACCTGCTCAGCAGCCCTGTGGGGGGACCAGTATTAAAACACTGGAGCCTGAAATCCCACCAGGAAGGCGAAACCTGATCATCCCTGCACACCAATTTCTCGGGCTGTGCCCCTTTAACTAAGATCAAACATTCCACAGATCGATGCAAAGCCACAAATTACTTCATTAGCAAGACAGCAAGAGCAGCATATACCTGTCTTTGTTTAAGGCCAGTCAGACAAGCTCATTAAATGACAGCTATTTTTACATCTGGTGTCATAGGTTTCCTTATTATTACAGTGCCAACCACTTGAACAGAGGTAGGATCATCTTTCTTGCTCCACCTAATTCAATTTAAATCCATTTTCTTGATTTATCATACAGAAGGCATCATATTCATTCCCTGGGACTGTAAAACACAGGTTGTCCTTCCCATCTCACACAGGTACAAATGCAAAGCAAACCCACTGAAACAACAGGCACCACACAGCCTCACGTAAGGGAGCCTGAAATCAAGCCCAAGCTGCCTTTACAACAAGCTGATTCACAGCTGCATTTTATTTCTTACTTTATCTCCAGAACACATCTCCTCTGCTGCATTTCCCATCTCTGAAGCAGCATCTGCAAATGGGGGAGGAGAACGGGAAATGCAAAAGGTTGGTTTTTTCCTTACCTCAACATGTCCATGACCTCACTGAGGTCCTGCTATTGCAAGTGGGGCTTTTACAGCACTCAAAAAACTAGCAGGAGGTAGAGGTTTTGCAGATGGGACAGCAGGGCCCTTTCCAGAGGACCAAGGAAGAGGCTAAGGTATCCTCCTCAGCAGCCACCAGTACCTGATCTCCCCTGACACAAGAGCCCTTGGGCTCCCTGCAGACAGCTTCTCATCAACGTTGGGCTCACACTGCAGTGCCCAAAACCACCCCCTTCCCTAGCAGCAGGGTCACCAGTGCCTCTGGGATCTCTATGTCTGTGTCCTCTCTGAATCGAAAGGAACATGTGTGTGATTAAAGAAGGAGATGACTTCTGAAGAAAGCATGGGGCAGTAGAAGACCACATAGGAAGTGAAACAGGCTCAGACACCTTTGTGGCATCACACGTTAGGGATTGCAGATGTGGCTCTGCAGAGCAGAGATGGCACCAGCCACCCTTGCAGCAGCTTGCTGATCAGTAGCAGAAAAAAAGGGATATCCACGGTGGCCAAAGAATGAAAAGCTTGGACTGAAAAATAAAGAGGAACAGTCATCCACCCAAAGACAAGACTTCTGCTCGGATCGCAGCTCTTTAAATGACAGGACGTTGTCCTCCTATGAATGTGTTATTCCCCTCCTGTCCCTGCTCTGTCTGCTGCCATGGCGTGACAGGTGACAGAGGCTCGCAGAGAGATGCCTCAGGCTGAGCAAATTTCAAGCTCTCTCTGAGCACGCCTTGATATTGAAAGTTAAACACTCGAAATATCCATGCCGTTTGCTCCGCTGTGGCGACAGCTTTCCTGGGATCTGATCTGAGGGAAGCTTTAACAACTCATCTCTGCAGGAAGATTTTTAGTCATTTAAGAAATATGAAATACCGAGGGTTGCAGCTGAACTCAGTAAGAGATTTCAATTCACACAATTTCAGCACCAGCCTTTGGCTTTGGAATAAATAATATTCCCTCTTTCTAGATCAGGTTTTGTCAGGTTTATGAATTATAAGCCTAGGAAATATATTTTAAATATAATTCCTGAACAGATTAGAGTACAATGAATTATTCATGATGATTGAATGCTTCATTGGATTTATTTCCCTTGTTTTAATGAATCATTCATGAACTTTTGGACATTTATCTTATTTGAAGCTGTTCACCAAACACTTTGAATGAGCAATTTTGAACAAGTGGGTTTCTTGGACACCTTTTGCCCCCAGTATCCTGTCATTCATAGCTTGTGCTGCACGTACAGCTGCATATGTGCTACAGCACTGATTTAGGTCCCTGAGTAGATGACTAAATAAACAGTAACATAAGATTCATTGAAGGCAGGTATTTGTACAAAGTATGGGTATCTCCCAAAGAGTCAGTCAACAAGTCTGTTTACACCCTGCCCATTGATCAAAGAAAGGTGGGGGGAGCAAAAAAAAAATAAAATAAAGAGAATAGAAACAAACATAACTTAGTTGTAGTGAGCATCTTCATCCATCAGCAAATGGCAAGCCATCCAGGTCAAAATATACTTGAACAAGACCCAGTGGCGCAGTATGCAGAAGGTTGGTGGCAGCGAGGTTGTCTCCTTCTGGCTTTCAGTCATGCCACGGATCATCATAAGCATGAAACCACCTCTCCTCTGCTTCAGGGAAACCCAGCTCCTGCTCAGCAGTGCAAACACACCATTTGTCACCAGCTCACCAAGAGGGGCTGGAAGACTTCAAGTCCATAAATATGCCTGTGCGCTCTCTACACCCCCGGGAAGCCAGCACCCAGTGGGCTTGAAGACATAGCTAGTAAAATGGTCTTGCCAGCTTTCCTAAATGTAAATGGCTCCATCTACAGCCACATTCCAGCCACCACTGATCCATTTCTCACCTACCCAGGCACAGCTGAATCCACACCTGAACACTCATTGCTGGTGATGGCAAGCGGCGCTGCAGCAGCTCTTATGGCTGTGAACACTCCAAATCAAAGGCATGTTCCTCGGTACAACAGAGATATCTGGTACTGATACAGAGGCACACACTGGTCTGCATTTGCACAGATACTTTCACCCACCCATCAATAATCAAAATAAATCGTCATGATAATACTTGCTCTTGTAATTTGTTACTTTCAGCACAAGAGTTTGATTCTTCCTGTAACCCCCAGAAGCAGAGCACTGCTGGGTAAGGGGCATGGCTGGACTTGGCCCATCACCTAATGATTCGAATCAGCAATGCCTTGTAAAATTATTTCAGACACCAAGGAAAGCAAAGCCCGCAGAAAAGAATCAGATTGTACTTGTGCCCAGTAAAGCAAAGAAAAATGAAACACCTAAAATTGATTTAAGAAGTTGCTTGATTTAAGGCAAATACAGATGAGCAGTGGCTACAACTTCCACAACTTCATAGTATGCAAGTCTAAACCAAGGGGTGAGAAGCAAGAGCATGGGTCCAGCTCCAGAGACTAAATGGACTTTGATCTACTTTGGATTCTTTATCTTTAACAATAAACCAAAGAAAGCAAGACAGCTGCTGAATCAGGTCCATGATGGTGTGTTGTAGTGATTGCAGATCATTGACTGTTTACATGAGAAGCAGATTAATATCTTGGTATGTGGGAGAACTCGGGAATGAGTAAGTATTGCTTAAGATCAACAGGGTGAACACTGAGTAAGAGCAGAGTGTGGCAAAAATTTTGTTGCATATGGCAATAGTTATCATTGGTTTTCTAACATGGACAAATATTTTCTAGAAAATCTCTATAAACTCCTCTTGGCTTTATGCTATGTTTTCATACCTAATACACGCAGCTCACTTACCTAACTTGTTCTGTTAGTTTTTCTTAGGTGTGACAATAAGACTTCGTAAGTGAAATGTTTGGGCTGTGTTTTGGTTTTGTTTTCTCAGAAAGACAACAGTTCTGCTGATTATTCTTAACTCACAACAGCTCAGCCTGGAATAAGTACTCAGTACAAGATGACATACAGAGGGTGTATTATAAGACATCTTCTGAAAACAAAGGCTGTATCAGTATCACTTTGGTATTACTATCAGTATTACTTTGGTAAATGCAGCAAAGATAAAAAGAGGGAAAAATATAACCATGGATTTTCTTGTTACTAGAAAGTCACTGAAAACAAAACACAGGGCTGTGGTGTCAGTGGTGAAACAGTTATTTCTGTTTGAATGCCAAGCCTGTGGAGAATGATGAGTCAACTGAAAAGAAATGTCGAACGATCAGGTCACTTCCAAGCAATAGCTCCAAGTAAGCATTTTTATCCCAACACTCTTGCAACATCACATTCAAGCAATGTATCAGGCAGGCCCAGGTGGCTGTTTGAGCAGTTATGAATTGCCAGCGATACAAGCAGATGTCAAGGTTTAAGGCTGAAAACCAGGCCACACCTAGTCTGCTCCATTTGGGATTTTCCCATGGATTAGGCAACAATCCACAGGAAGGCTCAAGATTACTCAAGGTACCTGCTTACCAGGATAAACCCTGTTGCTACTCACCAACCTGAAACATCCAGTGAGCATTGGGATTGGTGCCACATCTGTTGGAGAGGAGCATATGCTCCAACCTATGCTGTACCAGTACTTGTGCTGCGAGTCTCCGCGTTTCTGACACATGATAAGCAAATATAACCAGCTTGAGAGTCTGTCTGCAAACACATGTATCTGTCATCTTCCTCTGCAAGGCTCAGCTCCCTGAGAAGAGAGAACCGATTCCTCATGCATTATCCCTCTAAACATATGCCTGAAGTCTTACTAGATTCTCACATTTTGTATAAACAATAGCACTTGTGTCACTTAAAATTGAGCTATAATTATTTCTCATTAGCAAGTATTGCTGCAATATTTGGGTGGGAGGAATTTAAAAGTGGACAGTTGTTATATTCTATTCTTTTTTCATCACATTACTTCAGCCACCTTTGAAGTAAACTGCATTTTTCCTGCCGAAGTCAGAACAATGAGAGCTAACAAGAGGAGAGGTGGAAGACAGCTCCTCATCCATCACTGGCAGTTAGCTTTCCAGGTCAGGGCTGGATTTGAGCCATTAAGCTGTACTTGCAGAACAATCCCACCAGTGATTTTAAGTCCTGCCGCTATTCTTTTGCTGGATAAAAACACTTAAAAGCAGTGCAGTCTGCACATTTTTGCCAGATACCAGGAGTGCTGTACAGTTAGTGCAGACACCCGGGAGGTTCAGCTCCTCTCCAGTGTATTTCTGCTACAGACTTGCTAGGTGGCCACGGGCAAGTTGCTAAAGCCTCAGAACAAGTTTAGCCTGGAGCATCCAATTACCCCTGTTGCTCTTGGGCTTACAGCTACGCATAAACTTACATCTCTATCAGACTTGCACCTGGCAGCCTCCTCTTACTCCAGCCCTAAAGCAGAGCCCTTTTCTCACGGGAACACCATGGGTTAGTAGAGAAGAGATGTTTGTTAAACATGATCGGGTCACTCCTGAGAGGGGAGCAGGACTCTGCTGTGCCTGCCTGGGGACACTTGGGATGATACACCCGGAGAGCAGAGACCCCTGTGTTCTGGCATTCGGGCACTAGTCCTGGCAATGCAAGTCGTTTGTGTTTCCCTTCCTCAGAAGCCAGGTACCAGCTCTGGAGCACATTTCTGCCCCCACCAGAGGGAGAAAACAATCTATCAGCAAGATGAGAGGTGGCTTTCAATTAGACATAGGCTTCTGTTTAAAGCAGAAATTTACATTAATCCAGAGACAGCAACAAAGATCAATGGGATTGAGTCATCTGCCTTGGCACGGCACAACTGTCTTCTCCTAGAAGCAAATGCTTTTCACTCCACTAAGTGTTTTAGCCATTTGCATACACAGTTAGCAGCCTCTGACTCTACAGCTGCCCTCAAACCACAAACTTGGGAGGAAGTCCTGACATCTTGCTAAAATGCAGCTGGCAGAGTTAGCCTTCAAAATGCACCATGAAAAAATTAAAATCCCCCTCACCCACTGCTTACTCTGCTCTAACCTGAGCAGTTGCTGGCAGGGGGCTGGCCAGTGGCTGCAAAGAAACAGAAAAATACTTCTAGTGCCAGAAGCAATCTTTTTATTCTGCAGCCCAGAAAAGGTATTTTAAATAGGAAAAACACCCACTATATGTATATGACTTGTTTTCATTAATACCTTGGACTGCACGTGTTCACCTGTACCATCAAATCAGTGAATTCATCTGTCCTAGGCACAAGTAACACTAAAAACCAAATCACTGACATGCAAACAGTTGGTTAGAAAACACCTGTAGGGAAAGACGGCTTCAGGCATTCATATGAAGCCTGGTGTTGAAAACAAATAATGAGACTGCCAAAGCAATCACCAGGTGCATCTCTTACTTTACTCTGTGCCAGTTCACTGCAAGGAGAGCTCTGGCTCTGTACCTTCCTTCCTGGGGACCCAGTCCCACCGGCATGTACCTCTTGCTGTGAAAACCATAACTGCAGTGGAAATGCAGCAGGAACGATACAGCCATACAGAGGAGAGCTGTGCACCCCAACCCATGCCCTGTTTCGACCGCCTCCCAGGCTGCCTTTTAGCACAGGGCTCAGTGAAGGACACGTACACTGGGAAGGTAAAAATGGTGACCTTAATTGCCTAAAACTACTCAAAGCATATTTACCAAGATAGTGAAGCCAAAGTTTTCTCCATGGTGCCACATAACGAGCAGCAGGAGCCACAATCTCGGAAGGTTTAGGATGGACATTGGTGGGGAAAGTAGAGAAGTGGTACCTTTGCACAACCTCCTCCCTTATCACACACATTCATCCTTTAAACTGATCAGTATTTTTTACTTACTCCTTTAGCTCCCTAAGCTGAAAGTATGTGCAGAATTCAACACAAGTGACACGCCACGACTTTAAAGCTAGTGGCAAAAAATGACTGGCACCCATTTGAAATTATATCTTTGCTAAAGTCAAGAAACCAGGCAGACATATGGGACTTGTGCAGATTAAGTAACCCCTTAAAGGATAAATAAAGAGAGGTACAATCCACATCACCCCTGGCACAGGAATTGTATGGCATACAAGCGATCTGCAGCAAGCCTAGCTTTATTTTGTTCAAGTGAGCCACGCAGATTTACTCCAGGCTAAGATCAAGCCCTTTACATCAGATATTTCTTCTGTCTGTAATATTTATCATCTCAGACAATGATTTAGCTCTCTGCCAAACAATCTTGAGTCCCATTTTACATAACTCATGGCGTAAGTCTATTCAGCTTATGTCAGCATTGTCACATTAATCACAGCCATGGGGATTTGATTTGTGCCCAGCCTAGCTGTACTGGCACAGCCAGACCTACACTGCTGTGGCATCACATGCACCCTGCCACCTGGTAGCTTTCAAGTGTTGTTACTGATGGGCCACAGGTCTTCAGAACTGCTTTGAATTTTCATAACCATCCTTCTTGCTTCGTGAGACAGAGCTGCCATTGCATGCTTGCTTTCCTTTGCTGGGTTTTCATCCTCCTGAGCCAGCAGCAGGGCCTGCAAGTGCTGAGATCCTGCTTCAGAGCTGACAGCATCAGAAAAAGCCCCAAATGCTCAGCACATGGACCACACCATCTGGCCATGTCACTGGCCTCCAAGTACCCTCATTACCTTAATCTCCAATTCGGAGCAGCTTCAGAGAACAGGGGCCAGATCGTTTCTCCCACTGACTGCAGAAAACAGTGAGAGATGAGACATGGATCAAGGAGCAGATACGAGCCCTGTGCCCCCTATACACACAGGATGGACACCCTCTGTTCCTTCACACCAAAATATGAAACTCTCTCTTTCTCCTTCTGGAGGAGAAAATCAGGATCAAGCCTTTGGTTATCACAGGAGCTAGATGAAGCCGTCGTTACCATGCAGGGAAGGATTTCATCCCACTGTGTATTACAAGATCCTGCTTATCTTCAGGTACAGAAGAGAGCCCCAGAACCCAAAGGCAGTGAAGATCTTCCCCACTCCCTCCCTGTTTTGAAAATGCAGCGTTCTGCAGCCTCCCTGTCTGATCCAAGTTCCTTTTCCTCTGTCAACATGACCAGAGTTCATCGAGGATCGCTATGATAACAGACTTGTATAAGCTATACACTTGGGCCTCTGCCTGCCATTAACCCCTGCTGACACCAGTCAGCTTTAGTTCTGCCTGAAAATAACACATGAAAAGAAACAACAGCCTTGCAGCAGCTGTACAATAGCAGCTCTGTATGGCACTTGAGCATCTCTAGCACTTTTGTAACCTTCTGCCACCTTTTGTATTCTTTCAAAATCTGAAACAGGCTTTTAAACAAAAAAAAGTTCCTTTTGCATGAGGAAAATGAAAAGCAACTATCTTCTGTGTAAAGCAATAAAAATAGAGATTAGCTGCCAGTGAGCAGGGAAATGCTTAGCCATTGGAAATGCCAGGAGAACAACTCGCCCACACTCCAATGGATGTGCGCCAACATGCTGCTTCAGTAAAAAGAAGGAGCAAATCCTGATTGGGAGCATAATGCAGAATTGTTCTCCCAATTCATATTTTATGCTTGCAGCTAGAGACAGTATTACTGTCTGATGGCCTACTCAAACGTGCAGGATGTTTGCAGCTGCTTAGGACAAAGAACTTGCTGTAAGCACTTTAACAGTTACTGCAGATATGGCCAAACACACTGACCTCATGCAATGATTTCCTGATATTTCATGTTCCCAGTCCTTGGCCAAACTAAATGCATTAAAAAATGAGACTTGCCTCTCAAATGCCTCAAGTGAGCAGTGTGTAATTGTCTCAGAGGCCACCCACATCTTGGATGAAGGATCACACGAACACTTCTCTATGTCAGCAGCAAATCCCACAACTGTTGAACACCACCACAGGCATCTTTGGAGAATCCCTCTGTAACCACTGCCTTGGGAGAGTATCAGGCCTCAGCTGAGTATTGTCTGTCTAGGAAAGCCCCGTGGATGCCTCATGTAGTATTCAATCCTGATACAATGGCTGAGACCAGGAAATGGTCTGGCTCGGTTTCCAGTTCGTATCACAAGACCATTGTATGCATGGGTGTGCAACTTCCAGCTTTGAGTCAAAACACACTGTGCCTCTCCCTCCCGGCTCTCACAATGGACTTACAAAAGATGCTGTTCCATGCTGCCCGTTATTAAAGACTTTGCAATGAACTAGTCATAAGCAATCTTTTTTCCCTCTTTTTACTCAATTATTAAAGTCTATGACTTACACAACTGCACTGCAGGTTCTTTCAACACCACCTGTTGCTTCTTTAGCCACTTTAATTAACCATTCTTTTGTGCCGATTCCTCTCTTCCAGATTACCTAGGACTTTTCCACATGCCAGCATATCAAATGCTTAGAGAAACTGAGGCAAGAAGTCTGCTAGACATAACTTTGTTCAGAGAACTGGTCAAGTTAGGGAAGATAATGTGTTAGTGAAATATGATGTACCTTTACTGAACTCAAGTTTACATGCACGCTGCTCACAGCTGCCTGGGGCTGAGGCAAGTAAAATGAGAATCCCTCAGAGCTATCTTCTTATTATGGAGTCCCTGAGAAATCCAATTTCACTTTTGAGTTCCTCAAGTCAAGTTATTTCAGTGGGTGTGCAAACCAGTCAGACAACCAAATGCTACTTTGTTTGGACAATGTATATACCGTCAGTAGTTTGAGTATAGCCAGGCCAGACTTGCAATGGTATAATAAATCCATAATAAATCATACAGAACAGGAGTTTCTATATTAAGATTTAACCTTCAGTTTAAAGTTCCTTCACAAAAAAAGGAAAGGGAAAATAATGGTCTTTAACAAGTCTTTCATGTCAAATTGCACAGCAATCAGTTCCTACAAACATCAACAGAGCTACTCAAGAAGGTAGGTGCACATGTACCTGGATTAAAAGCTGTCTGGAGCCTTACCAAGCTCCAGATGCTTGGATTTGAGTTGCTCTGAGATGCTCCCACAGGTCTAGGATTCCTGGCAACAACTCTGCACTTCTTATGCTCCTCTGGTCTCAAATCAGCTACTAAGTCAGTACACAGCCTCTGGTCAGCACAACAGAACTGGAACCAGCACACAGCAAAACTTCAAATTACTTAACCAGCCTCAATATAACTGTGTAGCTTTGCCATCCAAGGTAAAAGACAAGATTGGCAAAGGCAGCCATGGGCAACACTTGCTCCTGTTTTATTTCTTGTTTTCCAATTCTTTCATTTTCAACCGGGTTTATACCCATCACATCCCAGGTCCATAGCTGACCTGTTGGTTGGGCTATGAAATACAGACTTTTAATACATCATAACCTTTAGCCAGAAAATGAGATG
The DNA here is from genome assembly GCA_013398125.1 of Aegotheles bennettii. Classification (NCBI taxonomy): domain Eukaryota; kingdom Metazoa; phylum Chordata; class Aves; order Caprimulgiformes; family Aegothelidae; genus Aegotheles; species Aegotheles bennettii. The sequence continues at coordinate 195,375 of VZRW01009577.1, forward strand.
CACCAAATTCTGCTACCTGACCTGTCAAACTTAGCTAATCTTATTTAAAAAAATCCACAAAACCCAAACAAACAAAAATCCAAAGAAAACCACCAAAGCAAAAACCACAAACCTGTAGAAATTGGAAAACTTGTAAAATTGGAAACAAAAGTTAACTTATGGCAGTTAAACAAGCTGCATCTCCCCTAAGTTTCAGAAGTGCGGATATAAGGGGAAAAGCACAGATACAAGCTCTCCCTGTCAGCTGCAATATTATTCATAGAGTTTCCCTTCATGGCCACATATAATCGAGAGCTCGTGCTACTCAGCTATAAAACAGAAGTCTCTCACAGAGACCAGCATCTCCTATATAATCCATATGCATCTGGAAAGCTACTCTATTTCCATAATAGGAAAAGAATGGAATAATCAGGAAGTTCTTAAGACATAAACAGCAAGAGATAGAATCTTGCAAGAAGTCCCTTTCATCCCTGCCAGTTTAAGACACCCTAATTTCATTACTGCTCTTTTATCATCTTTGATTAATATTTAACAGAACAGACATGCACTTTTCTTTTTATTTTTACTGCTCCATGCCCAAATGTCGAACAGAAAGCATGAGGAAATTGTCCAACACTGAGAAAGCAAGGGCATCTCTATTCAAGAACCACTGAAGACTAGAAGCAAAGTAAGAAACTTGAAAGCTCTAACAGAATATTAAGTGCAATTCCACAGGTGCTCCAAGTTGCTCTCTCCACCTGCTTTGTATCAGGGATTCATTCCTTACACACACATTCAGGACAGAAAAAAAAAAGGAAGAACCATTCTACTTAAATAAAGAATTCAGAGCCTGAAAAAAAAAACAAAAAACACAAACAAGTCTTCAAATCAAAGTCTTGTAACACCAGTCTTTATTTAAGACAGTCTGAAAAGAAATACTTGCTAGTATTTCATTTACTTCCCCTGATAATAGAACTAAAAAAATCCTACTTAGCATTAACCTTTGAAGGCAACGTAGAATGTATTTATATATGTGTGTATATATACACACACATTATATATATAAATCATGTATATACATGCATATTTTGCTGCCACCTTGTGAACAGTCTCTGAATAAGGAGGTTTAGTTCATATGAACCCAATTCCGCCATCTTTAGTCACATTTAGCTCAAGTGACTTCAGTATAGGCACTTTTTGAACAGGTACTCAGTGTGAAAAGGGCTGGCTGAATCAGATGCTTCGTGAGGAAAATTTTAGAAGGCTGAATAAAATAACTATCAGTCTTCTGCAATTTCCATACATTTCTGTGTCACAAGTTTATTGCCACAAACATTACGGAAAATACCACTAAATTCTTTCTGATAGAAATATTGCAGCTTTGCACCCCAGTTGTATTGCTGTCTTCAAAACCAAATAAGCTGGTGCCTGTAAAGCAAAGAATAAGAGATTAAATCCATCTAATGGAGTGTGTTGTTTGAACCAGATTGCAGTAAGGAATAGTAAGCGTTATAAAAAAACCCAAACAAAAACAAAAAACAGAACAAAGCAAAACCACCAAAAAAACCCACCAAAAATGCCTGTATTTGTAGTCTGATCTACCCTAGAGAAAACTAAATTAAAAATTATCAACTTTGCAGAATTGTTTCCATTTCTCCACAAATACAAGTCAAGAGAAAAAAGGAGAGAAGCCACACATTCCCCACACGGTACTCAAGGGAGCATAGAATTGTATTTCACACTTTCTAACACTATTGTTTGCCTACCTCAAGTTCCCAGCTACATGGATAGCACTTATTAGCCTTACCTTCAAAAATATTTAATCTAAACTTAAAATAGAATTAAAAACTGTGCAGAGGACACCTCAAGAAAACACAATCACTTTAACACTTGAGTTCCAATAAATTCAATCCTGTTCTAGAAAAACAAAAGCTATAATATGCAGTGCTTTCTTATATTTATCTTTGGGAAAGAGTATCAAGCACCTTATATTCTATTTCTCAAATGAAGAGCTACATCACAGTCACTGGATAAGGAAGCTGAGAATATCACATCTACATCCTTGCTAACAGTGCCAATTAGTGAACATTGTACTCACCGCTTCTGCATCGTGCTCAAGCCCAATGTCATGGTGCTCCAGTTCATCATCCCGAAATTTCTTTATTATCTTTAAAAGTATCAGTTAATTAGTACGTCTGCTTTGCAGAGAAATCAAGACACCTAGTATGCAAAACTATATGCTGTTGACCATTATGTGCACCATCTGAGGCTCAGGTCTCCCAAAAGCTTCTCAAAGACCTGAACCTTCAGTTCAGCAAGGAGGGAATTATTTACAGCATTCCCCATACTTGAAGTTCTTTAAATATTCTCAAAAAAGTCTTTGAAAACTAAGCTGCTGTTTAATATGTCACTATCTTTATTCACTGTTTCAAGAAAACCTATAACCTATAACCACAGTAACTCCTAACACTAATTAGTTTCACACATACAAATTATTTCAACAATTTAAATAACTAAATTAAGGTCCCTGCTTTGCCAGATAATAAGGGTGTTTCCCTGTAAGCCAACAGGGCTTTTGTCCATTCTAGCATACTCTAGGACACTGTTTTTCTCTTCTAATTTTTCAACTGGGACAAAAATATTTAAAGAATTTGCTCTTCAGCTGCCTGCAGATAACTAGGATTGCTTAATAAAGCACTCAGAGTTTACAGACCCCCAAGCACTGTCCCTGCCTAAGAGGTTTGCATCACTTTTGGTTTCATCACTATTCCTCATCTTGACACTGTGAATAACCTCGCCACTTAGGTTTTTATCTTTATTTTGTGCCCTCTCAGTTTACAGTCTTTACTTTCAGGGGTAGTACTTCCCTTCTGCACATGTCAGCAGACACTATTTCTGTAACACATTGCTTCAGACCCTATTTCTGTAACAAGAGGACACATGTGGAGCACCCAGGCTGGGCTGCATGTTAAACTTAGCACAGCTGAGCATACTGAGAGTTGGCGAAGCTGGACATGAACACACGAACCCTAAAGCTCCTGGCAAAGAGATAACAAACGATGCCATGGAGCACTGTGTGCAGTGTTGATCCCACAATTTTAGCAGGATGTGAAGTACTCGAATGTGTCCAGAGAAGGGCAACAAAGCTGGTGAAAGGGCTGGAAGGGATGTCCTGTGAGGAACAGCCAAGGACTTTGGGCTTATCTATGGAGAGAAGGAAGCCGAGGGGCAACCTCATTGCTCTCTATGGATTCCTGTGGAGGGGAAGTGGAGAGGGAAGCGCTGAGCTCTCCTCCCTGGGATCCAGTGATAGGGCACACGGGAATGGTTCACAGTTCCACCAGGGGAGGTTTAGACTGGACATTAGGAAGCATTTCTTTACCAAGAGGCTGGTCAAACAGGCTCCTTAAAGAGGTGGTTGATGCCCCAGGCCCATCAGTGTTTAAGAGGCACTTGGCCAATGACATTAATACCATGCTTTAACTTTTGGTCAGCCCTGAAGCAGTCAGACTAGATGATCATTGCAGGTCCCCTCCAACTGAAATACTCTGTTCTGTTCCAACTATATAATCACATCCAGTATAAGCAAAATGTTACTACACAATCACATTTGCTACTTTTCTTTCCCCTCTAAACCCTTCAATTAAAAGCAGTCAAATTAAAGCATAGTTCCCCCAATCAAAAGAGAAATGCTGAATTACTGAAAGCATACTGAAGCTAATCCAACATACATTTCAATGTTGGTGCTTGATCAATCTAGTGCTGGTGAAGGGAAAAAACTTCCTTTTACTCAAAAGAAATGTAAAGTTTCTGTTGACTTCAGCATTCTAAGTGACAGAACAAAAGGAGATGACTGTAAATTCTATGTGTGTATTCTTTTAAAAGGCTAAAGTTGCATTAGATGAATATGTTAAACTACTTGTTAAGTCATAGTTTAATACCTGCAACAGTTCTTTGTACTTTTCTGGGTCTTCTTCCATAAGAGTGCGGATCTGGTTATTGTAGTGATGTGATATACTCTCTTCCACTGCCACTGTGCAAGCCATTGCACCCTTCCTGCCAAGCAGTGCGCTTCCAGCCCCTGTGATTGCAGCAGCAAACATACACAGATGATGTAATCCAGAGCAATACAAATAGTTTACACCTTTGAAGACTTCACAAAACAACAGTAACAGCAATGATACAAACTCACCTAGAACAAAACCTGCCACGTTCCAAAAAGGCAGCAAAGCAGTTGGTCGGACCCTGTATGCAACCATTAGTTCATCAAACTTCTTCAGATGGTCTTTTTCTTGATTCCACATTTGCTGCAAAAGAGCCATGTCACAGAAAAGTATAAAACCAGAGAAGTTAAACATTCCCAGGAAAACTAACAGGCACAAATTAAACCAAACCAGCTCACACTTTGGCTGCAGAGGCCATGCCACCCGCACCACAAGGGCTGATGATGACAAACGGGCAAGACAGACTCTGATTTTGCAGATGTTTTTTGTGGCAATGCTACCGCGACTGTCCCATGGGTAACGCTGGAACCGAGCAGCCCCACCGCTCCTCCCAACCCCCGCACGTTTGAACGTGCCCAGGAGCAGAGGCTGCGATCTCACAGCTCCGTCCCACCCTGTCAATCACCCGCGAATTACCCAGGCACAGCAATCGCCTCACCTGGATAACGGGCCCCACGCTGGACCTGCCCAGCACGGCCATCTGCCCCGCGTAGATGCGGTTCGCCCCGTACTCCCCGGCGTGGTCCACCCGGAGGATGCGGTCTACGACGGCCCTGTTGATGTCCTCCAGCGCCACGCGTGTGCTGCAG
>VZRW01009577.1:201505-214887 GCA_013398125.1 Aegotheles bennettii
ACAGAGTTTTTAAAATTTCAGTTCTGATCACATTTTACCCAAAACCCCTGAAAAAAATAGGGACTTAACAAACCCCAACAACCCTGAAATTGCAGCACTAATAAAGCGTCCTACCGTACAGTTTTTTGATGGCTCTAACACAGCATAAATTAGGTACATTTCCAGTCTTGGGAACTTGAAGGCCCACTAGCACCAACAGCGCCCATTGCATGGACCGCAGTGCCAGGGTGCTGGTCAGCTGCTTGGGTTTTAGGTGCTGCAGCCCTTTCTACTCTCATCTAGTGGTTCTGCGAGTTTCAGGAAGTCAAGGTCTTCTGGCCTTTTGTAGTTTTCAAAGATGCCTCTGAGCTTCTGTTAGCTTTCTGATTAGGAACAGCTTGTCACGACTCTCCTGGAAAGACAGAATAAAGAGCATGCTGTAGATGAACAGAAGGAACACAAGTTACCTACCAACAGCTCATTTCTTTATTAGACATAAATAGGTGCACTCACCACACTGTACTCAAATCAGTGGCTCCCAGCACAATCTCAACTGCCTGCACAATTTTAAGTTTACAATAGCCATGACTTCATTTATCTCATGTTAGGTCACATATTAACAGTTCTGTGTCAAGTCTAGTAAGAACACTCACACACCTAAAAACTTTAAACCATACTTCCAAGAAGCCGAACAACAGTGAACAAATAAAAAGCACGCAAGGATTCTCAGAATTCCTAACTGATTTGGGAACCCTTGAAAAAGCAGTAAGGCTTTTGCTTCTGCATTCCTTACCCTTCAAAAACCTCCCCGCAGCAGGTTTTTCCTAAGGGTGGGTTGTGAAGCACACACCAAGAAATGGGCTCGGTCCTAAGAAATTGGGAAGTCTTACTAGTGAGGCTCAGCTCTGACTAGGGCAGCTTGACACACCACAGTACATTAATGCTGTCAAACACTGCAGCAGCTTTTGATGGCCACAAAGCAGCATGTCCACGCTGGCACTGTTCTCCAAAGGACTATTTCGTGGTGACTTGCTCCACTGTCACAAGCAGTGCTGGGACCTGCACTCAGAAGTAAGGCCAGACATGATGAAGTAGGAACACCAGCCTGGAGGGAAGGGCAGGGAGTTGGTGTGTGTTTGTGAGAGTGGAGAATGAAATAGAGGTGGAGGTTGTGTAAGATGGGAGGTGGGGGGCAGGAAGCACAAGATTCAAGTTCTTGTTTGGCAGAAAACGAACATGCAGATGAGTGGATTTAAGCAAGACAACAGATGAAGAACAGGGACACCGCTTCTCAGAGGCATATCTCATGCATGTGTGTCACCTGATACAACCAGACCTTGCTGCAGTTGCAGCTGATACCCAAGAAAATCAATTAGATTGAGAAACACTATAGTGCTTCGGTTATTTTTCCTGTGCAATTTGTAAAAAATTCTTCACTGCCTGTGCAAACAACAAGTATTCAGAAGACTGAAAACTGCTGTTCCTCTGCATGCCTCCTTACTGACACAACAAATAAAACTTCAGGTGTACAGAAAAGTAGGACAAATCTTACCATAACCAGTTGTTCCCTCAGCTGCTCAACTACTCGTTTGTGTGCTCCAGCCAAGGCAATAAAATAGAACATAACGAGGCTGCAAACAACAAACCAACATCATGTATTGGCAACATGCAAAACAGAATTAGTCAGTCAGTCAAATCAGTATTGCAACCATTCCTTATAACACATATTCCAGATGTAATCTGTGACCCATATGATCCACAGTGACTAAATCACAAAGAGCAATAACAAGAATCAGAATACGGGCTTTGATACTTTTGACTGCAAATGGGAAATCTGGTCTAGTAGTTGCTTGAGCTATTTTGTTTAAGGAAGGAAACAATCAATGCAGCTGCACGACTGAATCGTGTCTCCACAGTACTCACCAAATGACCATGAAAAGAGGCACTGCAAAGGCTTCTGACGCTATGCCATAAAGGATCTGCTGCAGAGCTTTTGGAAACTCAAGTATTGCATCTGGAACAACTGCCCATGAGGTGTTAAAACTCCTGAATGGCCCACATGCCTTGGAGGAGGGGATACTGTCAAAGCAGCGGAACAGAAAGGACTTTTTACCAAAATGTAAAATAAAACAACCCAACACAACCCCAGCATCATTTTGCTGATGGGGTAAAAGTGTCCTTTAAAGTGTCTTTAAAGCTGTGATTTTTTTTACATGAACTAAGTTTAATTTGATTTATTATACACTCTATATTTTATTCCAATTTATCATTCCAAGGCTTTGTGTCTGTTTTTAGGGAACTGACAAGCTTAGAAAAAATGTCATCTTCATAGAAATTAAATTGTCACTTACTGTGCTATACTGATTCCCAAAGGAATAAAAGCCAAGATGAGCCCAATCAACAGCACCAGCAAGAAGAAAAAATTGGAACTTGATGCTCTGACAGGCCTAGCTGCAGGTTTACATGTGTGTATCAAACTGATCTGAAGAGGGAAAATGAACAGGACTGTTACCAGTACATCTATATACATAAGCCTAAGTATACTTTCCCTTCCAACTGAATTTTCCACTCTCAAATATGCTACCAGCTACCACATAACCATCCTTCCTTTGATGTACATGGACTGAAAAGGGCTACGACAAGAACACTTTACATTCTGGTACAAGTCAACATCTCCTTTTCTGAGTAAGAATATGATCCAGAGGGCCTCATACACTTCGAGAGTCAACTGACGTAGCCACTTGGTGTATGATACATGGCACAACCTTTAGCCTTGTTCTGACACACCTTCACTGGATACACCCCCTCTAGGAAGAACTAAAGTATCAGTAAGAATTTGATGTGCAGAAGGACCTGTGCGGTCATAGAGCAGAGATTCTGATATGCAGAATCCCATCCTAGGCATCTAACCCAGCTTGGGTTTTCCATTTTGCTTCCAAATTTTTAGCAGCTTGGCAAAATTTTGTCCAAGTTCTAAGCTGTGTTGCTAGCAAATAGAATATTGCAGAAAAGTGTTCTAAACTAGCTTTATTACATTAAAATATTTTATTAAAAAAAAAAGCTATTTTGTTTGTTTACCACACCCCTTCATTACCTTTTTAACATAAAAGATGATGAAGTATTTTACAGTTGCTATTGCTGGAAGAAGTGGTGAAAAAAAGGTTCCAATCCAGCAGATAGTCTGCCCATAAATTATATCCAGGACATTGTCAGAAATTCCAAATTCCTGCAACCCACACCACTGAACTGGCTTGCAAGAGCAATGAGTAACTAACAACCTAAAAATCAAAGAATATCATTAGTTCTAAATTGAAGTTATAGAGCTTAACTGAATTATAACACATTTGGAACACACAGATATTTAGCATTTAAGCACTAGTCAACATAACAGAAAAACGTTTGAAGAAAAAAGACTCAAATATCAAAAACTACACAACCATCAGACTGTGTAGCAAACAAGTGCTCAAGCCATTAGAAATATGTTTATGATTTATTTTAAAACTGGTAATCTGGTTAGAAATATGGGGAATTAACAACAGAAAAAAGAAAATGTGTTTCATACATCATTTGCAAAAGTACGCTCAAAAGGCAGAGACACTTACTTTCTGGGGAAGTCCACAAACAGGGTCACGGCAAGAATTATGATTAAATCAAATATCATCAATTTATACATTTCTTGCCCAACATCTGATTCCCAGCACTATAAAAACAAGTCAAGAAAAACAGGATTAGGAGTGTAAATAACAAGTGAAAAATATATCTGTCAATCACTAATGCAACAAGCTCTCAGTCAGTGAACACCGTAAAGTCCAACTTGTAAAAACTCCCACTTCTCATGTATTGAAATGTTTCAGAGCTTCCATGCAAAGCTGTTTGTTTGCTTACTTTGTTGGGTTTTGTTTGCTGTTCTTTTCTTTGAGGAAAGACCATTTGTCCTATTGGAGCAAAAGGCAGTAAAACAATTGTCTGCAGAACAGGGCTATCTCATGTAATCCTTGTAGGAGTCAGAAAGTCTACGCTAAACAATAATCTGCCACTGGACTAATTCTAATCAAGAGTTTTAGACAATCAAAAGACACATGTTAGAACTGTACTGGTTTGCAGTGAGCAGTAAGAATCAGCACCAGGTATAACTCAAACGGCAACCCCAGGTCTGATTCTGAGTATCTCCAGACAAGCAAGTCCCATGGAAAACAAATCTCCATTCCCAAGTTCAGATGATTAAAGACCAAGATAAATCTGCTTACAGGATAGAGTTCGTAATTGTATCCACAGGCCTTACACGTGTCGGTGGCACAGGAGATCCGACTCCACAGGGAGAACAAGAGAACCCCAATACTGGCCAACCGCACAAAGACACACCTGGAAGAAAGGCAAAACCCAATTCCAAACCTGGCAAAAAACAGCCATTCTAACACCTGGCTCAACTTGCACAGGAGTCCAAGGAAGGCTTGAAACACAAAAGGGTTGTACAGAGCTTTAATGAAAGAGCCAGCTAGATAATAAACACATTTCTTCCCTTAATAGCAAGTTAAATTGCTTTTCACCTCCCCTGCTTTAGGCTACAGTCTTGTTTCTTTTCTCAGCATTGTTCCTAGATCAGTCATTTCAGTTGCAGGTCTTGATGGTACAATAGGCTACAATTCTCTCAAGTACAGTTTGAGAGGCCAGGTGACAACACTGTGTGCAGCATTTCCCTCTCAGGTGGCTTGAGGGCTTTGGAGGCACTTAGCCAAATTGGAAATACAAAGCACAGGTGCTTGCCAGAGTTCAAATGCTTCGAACCAGATCTTACTGCCTTAAGCCACCAAATGCGAGTTCTTCGTGCTCTCCCACTGAAGTATCTTTTATCCCAAAACTTTTTAACTTCTGCCTTGAGCAAAGCCATGCTTCAGTCCCGGCTGTACACACACATTTGCTCATTCAAGGAACTGCTGCACACAGAGCAGTGTAATTTCACAGCTCTGCAGCCACAACTCCTCTACTATTTATTCAAGCTGGTGAAAATGTTCAGATCACACAGCTAAGTGACACCAAGAGAAAAACTTGGACACTGAAATGCCTGCACTGTACTGTCATCAAAACAGGAGATTGTTTCCAGATTTGAAATTAAAGTTTACAATAAACGTAAGTCAAACAATGCCTGCTTGGCTCCTGTGCCCAGGCCTTCCAGTGCAGAGTCCAACCTCTCTGCTTCTTGATATTTCAATGCTTACAATACTTACAACCTACCAAGAACAAGTTGTTGAAACAGCCAAAGCCACAATTAAAACATCTTTACCTCAAGAGTGTCATCTTGATTTCAAAGGCTGGTGAATAATCTTCCAATCTGATCAGAAGTGAGAAGATCTGAGGAGCAATGAAGTTGGCCAATGTGATCACCATGGAAGGCAAATATTGCACTAAGAGATTAGCCTGTGAGTTCATACTGCTGACATCCTGTACAAGAAGAGAGACAGAAAGGTAATACTCAGAGAAACACACCTTCCTGACATCATGCTCTCTCCAGCTATCCACCGGCCCCCTCTTGTCCAGGATTCAGGCAGCATCTTTTACTCTGTATTCAAACTCCACCTATATTTGCAACTCCAGCCTCACCACTGATATCTGTCTCTGCAGTTTGCTGCTACACACCCTTGCATTCTCCTGCTCCCTTCACCAGTAACTCTCTCCACCTCCAGGTATGAGTATTTCTGCACCTCCCCAAAGCTTCTGTTTGAAGAGGCTCATCTCACCAAAGCTTGTGTCCTAACTATGTTGTCTGACCCAGCACTAAGGCTACCAGCTTTTACGCTTATGTCCAAGTGCAGACACTTTTCAATTTATTCTCACTGGTGCCAAGCAACTCCCCTGACTTTTCTATCATCTTAACAAGCTCCTCTACCTATTCTTAGGCAAGGTCAACGTATCAACCCTTGGACAAAAAGCTCACAGGAAGTGAAGTTGTTTTTTTGAGTTGTGTTTTGTGCTATCCTCTTTCTCTGCCCTCAAACAATACCCGATACAAACACTTCTTTAGTCCTGGTTTCCTGCTTCTCAGTCTGCAATCCTGGCAGTTTACTCTTAAGTTAAGAGTTAGGTCCACCACAAGCACTTTACCCGTACAGAGCCAGTGCCCATCACATCACCAATGAACAGAGGGGAGAGCAGAAGTGCAGTCCCCATTTCATACCAGGCTAATTCAACCCTGGGGTCCTACAGAGAAGTCAATTATTGGTTGAAATTGTTGAAATTATTGTCTGCATTTGTTGTTCTGCTTCTGAACTGCTCTTCCCATCTGCTTACCCTACCAGGGGTGAACAACCCCACCCAACCCGATTCTTTCCACTACTGATGTAAGAACTTCATCTTCGGCAAAGCACTCCATGTTCAAGCCTTCCTGTTTCCCCACACAGCCGTAACTCAAGCCACAACACAGATCATAATCTTTACTCTCCCCTTCCCTTCCTGTTCATTATTGCAGGTCAGCAATGAGCAAGATCAAAAAAGTGATCACAATGAAGTTGGCTTTAACCAGATCAGTTTCCTCAGGCAGTTAACTGCTCAGACACACAAGCGTTTGTACTAGCACATCACAGTGAGGTGAGAAGTTAGGGGAAGGAAACAGAGGGGCTGCTTTTCTTGTCAGCTGCATTAGCTTCAAGACACACAACACCGAAGCCTCCACATCAAAGGGAGACATCACTGGGGTTTTTTTGCACATGGTTCTCTTTCTGAGAGTCTTTCTGACTCTCTCCTACTTAAAAAAAAATAAATCTAAGTCTGCAGAAAGCATTTTCAGATCCCTTGCATGAAAGGTGCTATATTAAGATACTTGACTCTTTCACAACAGTTCCTCTTGCTGTAATCACCAGCCCTGACTGAATCTGTCCAAATGTCATGTCTGATACTTACATTGGACTTTTCTTGAGAGAAGACAGTTGCTCTATAAATAGAGTAAAAACATCCTGATAAAACTGCAATGACAATTATATTTATAAATATTCTCAGAGAGTATATGCGTAGCTTTTCTTTCATTGTCCTTTCAGCTATTTTCCGCTTCAGTCTTTCTTCCTCCAAGTCTGTCTACAAAGAAAAGAAAAAGGATGTGTAGTTTTCAGGTGCAGCATACAACCCTTCACACCATGTCTTCTACCTCTGGGATGTGCAAATCCACAGCATTTTGTAGGAGAGTCCCTCCACCGCTGGCCCGGGCACACTGTACTGAGAGTGCCTTTTCATTGACACAAACAGGTCAGTGCAGGAGCAGAAGCCCCTGTGTGCTCAGTCTCCTCAGGCTAAGGGCCCTGCAGCCAAAGACAAGTGCCTCGTAATCCTCTTATCTCTACTACATCACTAATGTTATCTCCTTGAGGCCAGAAAGACCATTTGCCTGTTTGTCCTGAGAGACTGGTCTCAGACAGCTTGGCACTAAACTCTGAAACAGGTACATCAGCCCACTCATCTCCTTCCTTCTGCTGGTAACCAACCAGTCCTCACCACCCGGGCTTAAATTTCTGTCTTGTACTCTCTGTGAAGGAAAATTGGGGGATGGCACAAAGAGAAAGAAGTACAGTCTTGAACAGCTTGCCATGTGAACTTGACATCTTCACCTTAGCTGATGTGAAAACACAGTATTGCCCACAGAGGCAATTTAACCCAGGCAAACCCACAGATTATCCAGGTATTTTCTGAGGACTTGTTTCCATCAAGCAGTAATATTAAGGGGCAAGTTTTTATAAGGTATGAGTTTTAGATGCAGAAGTGTGGTAAGTGAAGGAAGCTCTGTTTATATGATGAAAAAAGATGACGGTGAACTTTACCAGAGCAGACAGCAACTCACTGTAATTTATGAAATCTGTAATTACTGCTTTGTGGTTTCAAGTGGAAGTATCTTTTCAAAGGTAATTGTTCCACTACATGATCTCTGCTTCCAGTGTACAGAGAGCAAAAGAATGTTGTGGTCTTACCAGAAAAGACCTTCAGACTCTCTTTTCAGAGAGCTTTATGATTTGGGGTATCTATTAGCTGCATCAGCATTTTGTATGTGCATGTGTGTCAAAGACACCGACTGAAAAACTTTCAGCAACTTCTTACAACAACGCTCTCAAATTGTACTGAGTACCATCTGAGTTTTATTCCTCCTCAAACTACTGCCTACCACATTGCAGACTTATCACCCAGAATACTCAAACTGATTCCTGACAGTACAAAGGTTTTGCCCAGAGCTAGGATAGCTTTTCCTGTTGGATTACGTAGAAACTAACACAGGAAGCAGGACTGGAGTGTGAGGAAGAGGCAGATAAGACAAGCAGCTAACAGGTTGGCTGCAGTCCCCAGTGGATATGGGGGAGGGGCTGTCAACCTCAGTGTCAATCCTTCTCCTTGCACCACAATTCTAGCTACCTAGAAAGCACACAAGAGGATGTGGGTTGCCCTGTCCCCAGTATAAACTACTTAAATCCTTCCAGTTCTTGTTCCGTTATCTGCAAAACTGCACCTCTCTTTTTAGCCATCTAAGCTGTATGAAACTGCAGTCATAGAAAAATGAAAGTTACTCACTTGGAGCTCATATTGTAAGCTGTGATGTTTTAGCCGTGCTGCATTTGGATCTGTAATGCAAAAGTCCCAGCCTGCAAAGACTTTGTTACAGTAACTCTGAAACTGATCTTCAGCATTCACCAAGTTCTGCTTAAATCCTTCCACAGACCTAGAGAAAAATGCAACTTCATTCATGAAAAGACATTATTTTATCCACAGAAAAAGAAACAAAACCCCATAACTCAAGCAACCTGGCTGATCACAGACTAAATGAGTCCCACTATGAGCAAACAGCCATATTTGTTTTACATCAGCAAGTCTCTGGGAAGCTTTAACTGTGAGGTTCTGCAGCAACCAAAGTCAGCTGAAGCCATGACTGACACAGGTTACTTGCCTCTGCACTTAGCCACAGCCATGCCTTCTCTGACACTGCAAAGAGCTGGCTCAGGAAACTGAGATGGAAAAAAACCACACCAAAAAACCCCAAAAAATCCTCCAACAATTACTGTATGGTTGAGGGTCTTTTACTTATATGTATGTGTACATATGAAAAGGTAATACTTAAAATTTATTTATTTTTATCTATGTTGCTGGCTCAGTTTCCCAAATACAGACAAAGGCTACTGTGGCACTGCATCCTCAAGCAAAAGATTCTCCATTTCCGTATAGAACAGTTCTAGAATGTAGCATGTTCCTTACAAGAATGCAATGTAAACTGTACAATAGATTGCAGTAAATGAACTATACCAGCATCTTTACCTTTTTATTATCCAGATGAGACTTACTGCAATGTAAGCAAATGTAGCCAGCAGATATGCTAGCGGCAAGTTGTACCTCATGGTACCAATCCATGCAGCATCTACTGTGTAATAGCCATAGAACAAACTTGTCACTTGAAGGAACCCCTGCAAAAACGTGAAGTTTAAATAGAATTGTAACAGTAGCAGCAACTTCCCAATTAAATCCAACCTGGTATTAAGCAATCATTTTGTAAATTTACAATTACTACTGGGGCTCCCAGCAAGTTGCAACAGTCTGTAGCTTCTAAATACTGCCATTGCCTCTACCAAACTGTAATGCAGACACTACTTGCTTAAAATCCCTCCCCTCTCCAATGAAAGAGCTCTATGGCACGGACACTGAGACCCGACACAGCACAATAGGCAGTGTGCTACAGAGTTTGTGACGCTTAGGAGCTGGGGAGGAGAGGTGCAAGCTGCAGCACAATGTCAACCAGACCTTGTGGACCCTCAGTAAAAGGCAGTTCGAAAGCTCTCCTCAGACATAAAGGCTAAAGGCTAATTTTACCCCAGGGATGCCTATGCCTTAACATTTTTCAAAATTATCAAAGCTTCACTCCCCAAGTAAAATGTTTTCACATTTCACATTATGCAAGACACAGAAACTTGATTTAAAAACATCTAATTACTTACAGTGCCACTGAGCAAATCTTTGAGGTAAGTATAGAAGTAAACAAGTCCCTTATTACCACTAGGTTTATAAACTGTGCAGTTAAAGTCTGTCAAAAGAAAGGCAGAAAAAGTCACTCAGATGGGAAGTGCTCATTAAACTGCAAGATCGAGTTAATTCAAACGTGCCAAGTCCTTATAAAATAAATAATTTCTTTGTCCTGGGAGGTGGAGAAGAAGCTGATAGAAAGAGGGAATCTTACAAACAACAGCAGTACATAGAGAAGATGTTTACCTATGTTCTTTGGAGGAATTTTAGCAAAGCTACTGTTGAACATTCCATATTTAGAAATGATGGTGGGAACGGTAACAAAACTGAACATCAGGATAAAAATTATAAAATTCAGCAGGACCAGAAAACGCAGGAAGGAGAAGTATGACTGGATGCCAGTACCAAATTTCCCTGGGAATAAAAGAAATGCGCCAATAATTACGATGATAAAATCATTGAAAACACAGAGTAAGCAGATTATTATTTCAGTTACATTGAATTAACTGACAGAACATTACTAACTGTAGTTTTAACTACTGCACACTTCTAGCAATATAACTGAAATAGAAATGTGATTTTAAACAATTTTCTCCAATACATTTCCTTCTACCCCATCATGGATTTTACATCAGCAATAATAAAGGAAGCAGGTAACTTCTTAAACACATCAGTTATATCTGAAACTACACTCACACATGTAAAACTACCAATAACAGAAGCAGCTTGAAAAAGGAGAAACTGAGGTAAGATAGTAAATACCTTCTATGCTGTGAATATCGTGTCGCCAAAGCTTCAGGTAAGATGACAGCTCCTTGACTTCACTGAGGACTTTTTTCAATGATTTACTGCTGGCTCTTTTCCACTGTTTCCATCCAGATAAGTATTTTATATCAGCCTGCTGACAGTCCCTAAGAATCAAGAAATACAGCTACTGAGCATAACAAGTACTTTTTCAATACAGGTAACAGGGTCTAACCCAACCGAGCCTGCTCACAGCCTTCAGAGGGACAAGACAGGTGCTGGAAGTTGGAGGAACACACTAGCTGCCCCAATCCCTTCCTCCTGGTAACTGCAACATTGAGTTAATTCAAATACAGCGAGTCCTCTCACAAAATCCAGTTGACAATAGCACAACACAGAAAAAAATACGTAGCTGAACTTCTTGGTGGGATCTCAGGGAAGTTGTCATTAATTATTTCATATTTACAAATGGCTGGAAAATGAAGACAAGGTTCTTTCCTCAAAACTTCTGACCAGAGCATCTTCACCAAGAGGTTCCTTAAAAAAAGTCTTTAAATTATTTATCCTTCCTCTTTCAATGCTATAAATGCAGCTGTTCAAAATAGAAAGTCATTCTTATTTTGTAGAAAATTCACTGATCTCAGTATCAGAATGAAATGTCAAAACATGTTGTGGGAAAAAAAGTAAAAAAAAACCCAGGGAGTTACAAAGAGGCTTAAATATTCCATTTGGATTTTTAATTTTTGTATCACATTCCAATACATAAAAACCTACAAATGTTATTAGAATTATTTGGGTTTATATTGTTATTTGTTTCTATAGAATTCTGAAAAATTCTCTGGAAAGTGACAACTCAATAAATTTGAGAAAGTATTTTATTTCTTTGCTCACACGTGGGGGAGTGTACTGTTCTAATAATTAGCTGCGAACACCGAGGATGTGTCACAAACTGTAGTTTTTAATGATTCTTCACAGATTTTCAAACTATACGCATACATTTGCATTTGCAACAGCATCAAGGAGAATTCTGAGTACCTCAGTGTCTGCATTTCACTTTTTCCTTTAAGAAACCTTAAAACTAGACAGAACTTGACAGAAAGAGCTTGAAGATTGACTTGTATGCAGCAAATGCTGTTCCAGCCTCTGATGATGCTGAAGAAGGGCAGCAGTTGAGAATCCACGAGGACACTGTGCTATAGTAGAAGACAAAGGTTTCCATTTTAAAAGACTTTGTACACAATCCCACTGAAGTGGGTGACTCACTGCCATGCTGTGCCACTGCCATGTGTGACAGTTGACAGTTTCCATGTCCCTCTCAGCTGAATGCAAAATTCACATTTTGGCAGGAAACCAAATTAAAGCTTACATGCAACAAATGGGCAGCAGATGACCTCATCCTTAAGGGTAAGTAGAGTTACTCTCAACACATTTAATTTTGTGGAAAACTACAGGCTGTGGCATGCAGTGTTTTAAGCAGACACTTTGGAGAACTATCTGGCCCGGGTTTGCTCTGCATTTTAAACAGAGGCGTGGGCGCACGTTCATGTGTTACAGCCGTTGTGTTCACTTTCAGAATGTTTGTTGGATTAAGCATTGTGTGTTGGCAGCTGCTGCACGGCATGCTGAGGTTACTGATCTGTACCAGTGCCAGGAAGCCCCACCAGAACCTCACAGTGCTGAAATGTGTAAACAAGCCTGGGACATCCCAACTCTGTTCCTAACACACACCACGGCCACAGACCTGCAGTTCCTTTCTCCTGAAGAACCAAGCCTTAGATACCCAACTTTAAATAAAAATTCAACGTATCGAGCACTTTCCTTACTGTAACCTAGACCTGCTGTTCCTTGTGCACAGGCTGTAGGGTTAAATTTAACCCCAGGGCCAAGCTGTAACCCTGCAAGCACTAACACGTGTTCCCTGTGGAGCACCAGACATTAACTGCACTTTCACCTCTCCCCTGGTTCATAACCACAACTGCACAGTACCTGACTCAAGGGTGCAGCTGTTCCCTGATAATGTGAGAACGCACACTGCATCTCTGTCCTCAGGGAGCTTCCAGCCTAGCAGCAAGAGTGCGACAGAGAAGCACAGGGGGGGCAAAGCGTGCTCCGAGCAAAGCCTGCGGGCTGGGGTCCCCGCCGGAGGGGCAGGAGCCGCCGGCGGCTCACGGCAAGAGCGCTCCAGGGAGGCTGTGGCAAGAGAAAGGAACGGTCCCGCAAGAGTTCAGCTTGTCCTGAGCACAGGAGAGGGAGCGCGATGTGCTCTGAAGAACGGCTGAGGAGACTCGAGAGCAGCGGCAGACGGGGTGCTGATAACAACAAACTGCAGTGAGCCTTAAAAACACAGCCCTGAGGGTAAAAATGATAGTAAAAAAAAAAGGAAGCCGGTGAGGAAGGTGTTTGGCTGCCCCGATAACTCCTAGTTTTGACTCATTGCTTCCGATTCAACCTATTGCTCCTCCTCCCCTCAGCCAGCCGAGAGCCCCCGGGCCCACCGCCACAGCCCAGCGCCGCCCCCGAGCCGGGCTCAGAGAAACCGCCCAAGAACAGTAGAAAAGGTGTAAATCTTAACCTTAATCTCCTCTTGCCCGCGATGCTCAGGGGGTATTCTCTGGCGGGCCGAGCGGCCGGCTCGCCCCGCTCTGGCTCCGGCCCCCAGCCCTCGGCAGCGCGGAGCCCCG
>VZRW01009577.1:215525-238347 GCA_013398125.1 Aegotheles bennettii
GGGAGGGTGGGGCGGGCAGGGCCCGCTCCCGGCGGCACCGAGCACCCTGTCCTTGGTCTGGGCCCCTTCCCTCCGTGGCGCTGCTTCGTGTCCTTAAGCTTGTCGGTTTGAAATAAAGGTTTCAGGTTAGGGGGCATCAGAGCCTTTGTAGCCCTCTTGCCCAGGGCTTGCTTCGGGAAGGCGGTGAAGGAACGCGGCAGGACAGGGGCACTGCCCGCAGAGCCCCTCTGCACCGGGCCAGGCCCCAGCACCCCGGCAGGGCAGGGCAGGGCAGTGTGGGGCTGAGAATCAGGCCTTGTTTCCATGTCTCTGGTTACTATTCAATGTCTACGCTGGCGTTGGGCACTGTAAAAACACTTACAGCAAACTCTGATACTTGGTCAACTTCTGCCAGGTCGTGGGCCCAAGCTCCAGCTTGTCCCCAGTGACTGGGACCAGCAGCATGGGCTGCACTGGGACAACACGGCATCACCCTGGGCTGTGCAAACCCAGTGTGAGCTGCAGCAGAGCCAGGAGGTGCTTGGATCCCTTTTTCCGTGTGATGGTGAGGGGTTTTTTTGTGGTAAGTTGCAATAAACATCCCTGAGAGACTTAGTTCTTGAAATAATTCTTGACTTTATGTTGAAAATAACCGTGTGTGATAAAACCCCCAAAACTCCGGTAGTTTCAACAGTATTACATGTGGGAAAGAAAGCCTATTTCTAGTGTTTCTTACTGTATTTTGCTAATAGCTAAATCAATAAACAGATTTTTCTCAACATTCCTCATCCACTTTCTGTAGTACTTTTAAAAATGAGTCATCATTATGTTTCAGGATGAATCAGACATAAATCAGCACATTTCTTACCTCACCTGTGTCTCATCAGCCCAGGTATGT
This sequence comes from Aegotheles bennettii, assembly GCA_013398125.1. NCBI lineage: Eukaryota > Metazoa > Chordata > Aves > Caprimulgiformes > Aegothelidae > Aegotheles > Aegotheles bennettii. The sequence continues at coordinate 216,403 of VZRW01009577.1, forward strand.
ATGTGATTTTCAAGTTGCCTTATGTGGATAATCAGTTTTTATGGTTTTATTACAAAATGTTCCTGAGAAGAATCTAAGTACTCTAATTTAGATGTACGTGTTTATGATCAGTAAGTTGATGTGTTACTGGCAGAGGAGAAAGGTGTATCTTGCGGGGAATTGTGAAATACAGGGACATGGAATTAAAGCATAGGAACTTCCTTATTGCACTGAACTGCTTTAGAAAACCCAGCAAACCACTTTGTGTTTCTTGCTTTCATGCTGGTAGTCTAGACTATAGCTAATACATTTTTTTAGCTATTTTTCTGTGAAAATAAGCTATAACTTGCTCTCATCCTTCAATAGGTTGCTCTGGAGGCTAGTGAAAGGAGGCAGGAATTCAACCTGTTGCTTTTTCCCCCTCCTCCTTTTCAAGGATCTCCAGAGTGATTTCTCCCAGGTGGGATTTTTCTGTATTGCAAAGGCTGATGCTGCATGACTGCCTGCTGCCCACCTGAGAGGCTGGGCTGGGCTTCATCCTGAGAGCCTGCAGGATCATCCTGTTGGTGACCGAGCTGGACACCTCAGCGAAGCCCGTCTACACAAGTGGGTTTTGTTCCTCGGTTGAGCATCACATTTCACGGGCTTCATTTGAACAACGTCCAGTTGATCATTCCTGAAAATTCAGGAGATGGAAATTGAACCCCCTCGGTAGCATTCCTGAAAAATCGTTTAGTATTGCTCAGCATTCATGCTCAGTGTGCAATTCATACACCAGATCTGAACGTGCATTGCACCACCAGAGCCCAAGTACCCGCTTTTATTGTCCCTTAAAGCCAACCAAGCATGGGCCAGCTTTGTGTTTGGCTGCGCCTTAAACAGAAATACTTACGGTGTAAGACTGCCCTGGGGGTGTCATCTGGGGGGTTAGTTTTGCTTTTTATTTATGTTTCTTTTCTTACCACTAAGAATACAAAGACGAAAGGTGAGTAATACACTTGTTGATTAATTAGACTCTTTCTTAACTCTGTGTGCTAGAAAAGTATTGGGTTAATGACCCCATGAGAACAAATTTAAATAAAGACTGGAAGAATTGAAACAAGATTGAATTCCCCAGGAATTTTGTGAGAACATTCTCTATTCTTTTTTTTTTTTCCTGTTGAGAAAGCTTTTTAGACACTTGGAGATGTTTTGATGACTTTTATGGATCACAGCAATCCCAGGTGAGAAAACAAGAAGACAGGCCTGCTGAGGAGGAGAGAACATGATTCCGCCAGCGCCCAACAGTCATACGCAGGGAGTGCAGTAGGTTCCTCTCGTGCATTATTTATCCAATGTACCTGTTCCCAAAAATCAGCGGTTCTGAGTCTGTGTTGACCACAGAAGCCAGTGCTATACACTGCTTCCTGTGATACTGGAGATCCATCTGTCATATTTAGTAATACCATGTGTGTCCAGTACACTTTGTATGGTTGTTCTTCATAATGCGCAAACAGCTCAAAAACACTTCTAAACATTCAGGGAAGTTCTGAGCGATTGTTTTAATTCTGGGGGGATCTTGAGTTTTACTGTCGCTGTGCTTCACCCTGAGCAGCGTGCAGGCAGCTCCTGGATCAGTGGAGAGATCTGCAGACAAGTCCTCTGCAGTCATGCCAGGAATGTTGCTTTGGGCAAAGCATAATCTTAAAGTAGTATTAGAGAACTTCACTTAAATCCATGTTGAGTGTGTCTGGTACAGGATAGACGTTGTTTTACCCAGTTTAGGAGGTGGAAGATCACCAGCTATTTGGTAAAAGGGGTCCTCAGCCATTACAACAGCACAGCTTCTGAACAGGGAGTGAATTGATTCATTTGTTACTAATTCCCCACTGGTGAGAGAGGGTGCCTTTAATCCAAAGGTTGATAGGGGTATTTCTCATTTGTTTGTTTATTTTTTTAATCCTGCTGACCAGAGAAGTTACTTAGGAATAGTTGTTGGAAGTTTGAATATGTGTATTTCTGGGGAGAAAAAATATGTCAAACTGGTGTAACAAGCTGTATTAACAGGATAGTGGCTGGGGTTCTGTAATTCTGTGCAGTACCAGTGAGAAGGAAAAAAGCAATGGGCAGAGCACAGGTCTGGGACAGCAGAGCCAGTTTTGTCCTTACCCCACTATCTGTCCCGGTGGTGGCTGTTGCGCCCCACGTTCAGTTTGAGGGTGCTTCTGTGTTCAGAGGACAGCATTAGCCATGGGGAAGAGCACTTGGTACCAGCCTGGAAGTGGCTGTTAGGTGGCTGTTCTGGGGTAATCCCGAGCCCAGCTGGCAGCATCCAGCTGCAGCAGAGTAGTTACGGTAACGGAGGCATCACTGCTGAGCTGCTCTGGGACAGAGATCCCTGTGGGAGGCACCAACCCAGCACTTCACTGCCTTCTCTGGATTGCTCCTTTCCTGGTGCTCCGCTCTAGCTTTGTCCAGCCCATAGTTTTGCCCATGTCTGCTTGAAAGGAAGAGGCATAGGGAGAGGAGGAAGACAAGAAAAATCAGTATCTGCGTGCCACACTAGAGGAGAAGTTGTTCCTTCTGGTCCCTGGAGTACAAGCAGACAGGTATTAAATTCCCCATCCAAGAGCAGCTCATTACTGCTTGTATTCATGTGAACTATTTTTTCTACCCCGGATGAGCCTTCCTGTAATACAAATGAAAATATGAGGGCAAGATTGTTCCTTATCTCTGCTCTACAAATGATTAATCCAGGGAGAAAGGTAACATCTGAAAACTATTTTTCTCTTTTTCTGGTGTTATTGTAACCGAAGCCAAAAGGAAAGCACGTTTTCCTTCACGGTGGGAACGGGACCGAGTATCCTGGAGACCAAATAGGAACAAAGCGACGTGTTCTGCCCCAGGTAACACGAAACTGCCTTTTTTTTTTTGCTGTTCTCCTTTCTCTCCTCGAGCGGTCAGGGCAGGAGTTCAGCTCCCCCTTTCCGGGAGCTGCGGTTCCGCGCACAGCCCGTTCAGCGGGGAGAGAAGCGAAGGGGGCGGTCACGGCGGCACCCCCGGCCCGGGACGGGGCTGGTGGCGGTTGGCGGAGTCCCCGGGCACCTGTCGCGGGCGAGCCGGGGACGGGCAGGTAAGGGGCCGGGCGTCCCCGGGCTTGGGGCNAGTCGGCAGGGCCGGGGTCGCGGGGGCTGGAGCGTGGGGGAGGTCCGAGCAGGGTCCCGGACGGCGGGACTGGAAGGTGGATTCTCCGTGCAGCTGGCCCGGAGGAGTCATCGGAACTGCTCGATAGGAGACCGCAGCTTACTGATGCTTCCTGATCGCTTAGAGCGATAGAGCTGTTGGGGTGTGCTTGGCTTCTGCTGTTTGGGGTGTAAATACCCACACGGAGCCGTGCCCTGACCTTGGTGTCAGCCTCACAGCTTCACTGCCCCGTTAGTCACCTATGAGCCTCCACTGTCTTCTGCTGGGAGAGTTGGTCCCAGGGGGGATTAACAGCCACATCCTTCCCCGAGGAATGAATCATAGAATGGGTTGGGTTGGAAGGGACCTTAAAGATTGTCTAGTTCCAACCCCCCTGCCATGCACAGGGACACTTTTCCACTAGATGTATTTAGCCAGTGTGCCACGCTTCAGCCTGTGAGGCGTTGCACCAGCCTTGCTGGGATCACCAGCTTGCAGCATGACATCTGCATTCACTTTGGTGTAGGCTGCATGTTGGAGTCTGCTAGCTAGTAAATGAATGTGGCACTGCATTTTCCAAGTAGCAGATAGTGAGTTTTCTATGTTACCATAGGTAATGGGAAGCCAGAAATAATTTTGTATTAAGTAGGTGGGGAAAATTTGAGGTTTAAATATTTGTGTTATTTGTGGTCAATCATTCTGGCACTCCCTCATAATACACAGGCTTACTATTTAAATACTACTCTCTTTTTCTTTCGCACCAACATTACTTCTTTTTCCTTTATGCTGTAACCTACAAAGGTTGAAACGTTTCTACACAGAAGATTAAATATACATCTAAAAGTGAAATGTTTACATCCAAGGTTTTATTGCTAAGTCCCTGTCCCTTAGTTGTGCTCTGTTTGTCAAGCAAACCTGCAAGCAGTCTGTGGTACTGCATGGGAGCTGTGCTAACTTCTGCTTTCACTGGCCTTTCCTCTGCCAGTCCTGCTCTCTATCAGAAGCTGCCGGTCAGTAGCTCAAGGAGTGATAGTTCAAGTGTGGGAGCTGTGTCAGTCCCTGCCCACACAGCAACAGCCCTGGTGCAGGATAAGGAGAGCAACGGGCTGCCTGTGCTAAGTTGAAATGGCACCTGTTCCGGGCTGATATGGCAGTACTCCACCCAAAGCAATTTGTTTCAGGTTTGTGGGGTGTTTTTGTTTTCCTTTTTTCCCCCCAGAGTAAGCTTGTCAGGAGGACTTTAATTCTTGGCACGCAGGTGGTGAAGCGGTGAGTAGTGTGGCTGTATGGGCTGATACAACAGGAACTTGGCACTCTACAGTGGTGTCTCACGTTTTTGTGAAAAAGCCTGTAATTGTGACTTGTATAATCCATAGCTTCTGTATGTTCATTGTAGAATAGAACCCTAATATACTAACATGTTACACTTCATTGTAATGTAGCTGCATTTTGTCTGAAAAAAAAAGTATTTTGTTTATGTGAAATTATTTGTCCAGCAGTACGGAAATTACACATAAGGATTTTGAAGAGTTAGGAGAAACCTGTGTCAGAACTGGTTCTCTCTTTTCTTGTGGTTGATTCTTCCCAGCCATTTTCTAGCTAAGAAGTTGATGTGTCAGAGTATTGTGAATAGCTTTTTCTTTCCCTCAGGCTTGTCTTAAATGCTGCTTGTGCAAACAGCAGTGAGATGACAATATCCTAACAGGAAGTTAAGCTAGAAATTACAAACAGAAGCATGCCCTTTTTTAATTCAACAGCATCACGTATCTTTAAAACCCTGTTTATTATCTAAAATGACCCTATGTGTGGTGTTCATAAGCTTTTCCAATTAAACTTGTGAATGAGACTCCTGTAACTGATACTGCTCATTAAAGTATAATTTGAAGGTTATGTTTAAACTGGATAGGTTTTCATTGCAAGTACGGAATAAACAGAGCTTTCTTTTAAGGCAAAACGTTGGAACTGTTCTAGTACACACTATCTCATGCCTCTAGTATAGCTGGTGTGGTAGGCTGCCTTTCCACTAAAGCAGAAAACTAATTCCAAACAGGTATTCAAAAACTGCTTCCATTTTTTGCAATCAGTCATTTTCTTCAGATACAAGCAGCTGGTAATGCTGGTTAATAGACAGAGCTAAACTTGTTTTGCAAAGCAGGGTTTAGTCCTGCTATATGCAAAGAATGTGATAGTCTGCAGTTTGGAAATTGAGTCACAAGACTGACTTGTGCTGATATGAAGTGATTCTTGCCTTAGCCTTTTTCCCCCATGATAGTCAGACTATGAGCTAGGTAATGTCTTTCAAGTGTTCAAGAAATAATGCGGAGTTGTGTTCAGTTTCTCATTCTTGTTCATCTCTCCTCTCTCTGCTAGGTATGCTGCTCTTACTCTTCAGTTCCCTCTTTCTAATTCTAGTGGTTATAGATCCCTGATTGTTCATCTTTACCCAGTGCTCATAGTTTTCCCAATGGTTTAATTTTGCAGCTTGTGGTCAGAGTTAAGAAAATAAAAGCAACAAAGCAGCCAGCAAAAAGAGACTTGCCCTCAAAGGGGTCTCTGGGGAAAGGATTAGATAATGCAAAATCCCTGTGATCTGTACTTCAGTCCATAAGAATTGTGATTCTGAGGGGTGTTTTGGGTGGAGAAGCAGGAATTTGTGTGGTAGATCAGGGAGAGTACTATGAATTTCACAGAATTAATGATGTATCTGAACTTTCATCCACTGCCATTAAGCAAAAACTCTGAACTGTGTGCAACGTCTTTACGATGCTCTACCAGACACTAGCATTTAACTACGTGTTGTAATGATTTTTTTAATGTTTCAGGAGCATGTTTATAATAAAAGTGTCTAAACCCGGGTGAAGAAGTAGAATCCTACTTGAGACACTGCAAACACAAAATAGTCAGCGGGCCTTCTCCAAACGCCTTATCTAAGCAGCCACAGCTGATAGAAGGGATTTAACTTGCAAACAAAGTGATCAGAATGAAAATATTGTAGTCTTGCTATATTTGGAGGAGGGGAGGAAATGACAAGAGGATTCTTAAATGGAAAGGACAAGGCAAACAAGTGAGTAGGTGCAAAAAATGGATAAAGAGCAGATAAGGAGCAAAGCTTATGACACTGGAGCAGTAGCTGGAGGCAATGGGAGCAGCCAGCTGAGGGCAGAGACAGTAGGATGCTCCCCCATGTCAGACACTATTCTGTCTGCTTCTGCCAGCCTGCTTGGCTATTCTCTGCACCCCACTCTTACAAAGAAGGGAGGATGGGATCTGAATTTGGGTAGGTTGCATTGCACTACAGGACTAGGAAATACCTTTCTTTGTGAGCCAGAGATCCAGTAAGCTATTGGGAGAGACAGCAGCATTGTGACTGTAACGGGGATGCTGTGACTCTCTCCTTTCCCTTCTCAGTTTGGTTGTCTGTGCTTTGCCTAAACAGTAGTAAGTAGTTGAGTCTTCAGTGCTACCACATATCATCTTTCACTGGGAAGATCTTTTGTAGCAGAGGCACAATTTACATTGCTGAAAATGATTGAGGGTCTAAAACAACAAAGCTGCTGTTAGCTCCTGTAGTTGACCCTGCTGATATTGATGAAAACGCAGTGGAAGGCTGGTGAGAGGTGGTGTTTGTCAGTGCAGATTGGGTACTTTGGCAATATGCATAAAAAGTGACTTTCACCTCTGTGCATGATTTGTGCTTGTTTCATTGTTAATATGTCAATTAAAGATCAGGTGTTACTGACTGTGGTGTTTGATTAGTGTAGATTCACAGTCTCTTTTCTGAGAGACTTTCCTGGTTTGTTGCAGCAGTGTTGGAACTGTTGGGATTGAGGTAGTGGAAGAGTAGTGGTCAGCTCTAGAACCTAGTTGCTGATGCAGCATGTAATCTAGTTTTGACTCTGGTCTGTCTCTCAAACTCACTTTTGGCTTCCAGAAGTCAACCTGATTTTTTCAATAGGAGACTGTGTGGAACATATTAATCAGGGATTCATGAATAAAAATAACTTGGGTAACAGTGAAGCCCTGTCCGGTCATACCCTACAAAACTAAAAGATCTTTATGGAAATAGAGCACGTTCAACCTTCTCAGTCAGTTCTTCTGAGTTCTATGTCCTTCATTCAACACCATGAAGTCAACTATGATATAGTTCTGGAACTTACTGTTTCCATTCCTCTTCAAGATTTGTATATGGAGAATTTACTTTATGTAATTCTTTTTATGGAGAGATTACAGGTAAAGGACTTAAAGGTCTAAGTGGCTTTCCTGGAACTTGATACCAGGACAAAGTGCTATTTTGGCAAGACATTCATGTTTGTTTGGTTTATATTCTAAATGAGGATTAGTGTCTAGAGCAGAGAATTGCCTGTACAGGAAGGGATGAAACTAACCCGGAATATTTTGTCAAGGCTGTTGGTCTGTGACATAGGGGCAGTTACTTTTCTGGGAAATGATCCAGAAACATGAGTCTGCACTGCTTGGAATTTCCTGTTCTATATCGTTACTGTGTATATTGAATGATTTAAGCAGAAAGCATCCTTTTACCGCTTATCCCGTAACTTACTTACATATTGATGATTATTAAACCCACTGATCTTAAACTCTTCCATCCTTCAGAGGAGGAACACAAGGTTTTGCTAGTTGCTTGCCAAAATCCAAAATCTTGTCCAACAAATGGACCCCACTCTGCAAAGGGAAGATTTGTCAAGCTCCTGTTTTTTATCTTTCTTTCACGAATGACTTCTGTCATCCAGGTGTTTTGGTTTTGTTTTTTTCCTTCTGGAAAATAACTGCAAAGGGAAAGCAAAGTCTAAATGGTAAGCTTTTCCTGGAGCTATGCTTTACTGCATCCCATCATAGGCTCAAAAAGTGTGTATGCTCACATGCCCCTCCATCCCACCCTACAGCATTCATGTACCAGACAGCATAGTAATCCTTGAGTGACTACAGCCTCAGTCAGGAAACAAATGGGTTATCCATGTTCAGGTTCTTGTTCACTCCAAATGCCTCAAGGTTTGGGATCTAATGCTCTTGGGTAGCAAGAGGAAAATCTCATTTTTTTTCAGGAATTCAATTCAAAGACTTGAATTTGCCTCAGCATATATGGGAAATTTATTTAAAATTCTTAAAACTTGGAGAGTGGAGAAAAAATGAAGTGACTTCAGGTGCTGGGTTCAGTGTTAAACTGTAAATGTCCCTGTTTTTCATATCCTGGCATAAAGCTCATCTTAAGACTCAAAGGAAATACAGTGGATAATGGTGGAACCAGTAGACAGTCTGTCTTGGGCTTATTTGAGTACCCTGGCAAGCCTTTATGGATAGGCCTGGAGGGCTTTAAAACGGGAGAGAGAGAAGATGGATGGATGTATTTTTTTAGTCAGGCTGATCCATTTCTTCCGGTTGGTTGCACCTCAGCAAGTTGGTTGATAGAGCTGGTTGGCGCTTCCTGCCAGCTTGCTTCTGGATAATGCTGATTCTACACAACTCATACATTTTCATCAAAATACCCATTCTCTCTACAGTTTGAATGAAGACTAGGCAAGCTGATGAGCTGTTTAGATCAGTGGTCAGCTTCCCAACTGCCTTGCTGGCAGGCTGCCCAGCTTTGTGCATGGCTGAGTGAGTTGGGTTCCTGGGAAAGCAGTTAAAAAATAGGAAAGTGTAGTTTTGCACACTCTTCAAAGCAAATAGTCTGAGGATTTTCTTCCCCTGAGAAAGTAATCTTTTCCTCTTTAGCTTTTCATTACAGTTTGAAATGTAAAATACTTTTATAATGGGAAATTTTCCAAGCAACTCTTTGCAGAAGACCAGGATTATGTTTCTGAAGAATTGTTTCCATGCTTTTTTTTTTCTTAAATAAAGGCAGAATGTACTAATTCCCAAAGAGTTTGTATAAAACTTCGATATATTCTAAACTAGTTCTCAAAAGATCATCAGGAGCTAAGTGGTTCCTGTCAAAGAAAACTCACCTCCAGGGATTTAAACTTCCCACGACTTTTCTGTCAGAGCCTTAGATTCCTGGGGTGTTCAGTGGTTGTCTTTGGAGATGAGGAGGCTCTGCTGATTACTTCTCTGAATACGTGAGAATCTCGCTCTAAGTGTGTAACTGTTGCCTGGAAAACCACAAGTTTCACCTGGAAGAGACTATATTTGTAGTTTCTTGTTGGCAGAAATCACACCCCACTATTTACAGAAGGGATGGGTGATGCACCATAGATTCAACTTGCCTGGTGCGCTTTTTCTGACTGTTTGCTGAAGATGTGGGCCTCATAGCATGCTTCATCATGCTGTAATGAAAGTGTAGACAATGTTCTGATCCAACTGTAGGACTTTGAATTCAATCAACCACCTGTGTTTATATGCAGATCTCTTTGCAAGTCAGAATGCAAAACCTGGGCAGTGTTTTACAACTGTGTAGCTTTTAGACTGCCTTCCAAGATCTTTAGGTGTGTAAATGATGCAACAGTAATTTAAGAGCTGCTTTTGGCAAAACGAGAACTTTGACAAGCCTTCAGAAACTAGATGCTGTATAATTATCCATTTTGAAAATACTTTTCTTCATGTGATGCTTCCTTTACTGCAGTAGAAATCGCAAATAAAAACCACTGCAGAGAGAAAAGCTGGTTGAGACTGTACCGTTAAATGAGATTAAGCTCTGCTTTTCTAGAATTGGAGCTGAGATAAAAGTGAGGTTTGGTGGGTTTTGCCAGATGTGTCCTTTATTGTTTATTTTTTTTTTCCTTCCCTGTTGTTGAGTAGCTTGTCAGCTGATCAAACTTGGCATGGTGCCTGTAAGAATGAATACTAAAAAATGCTTCCTTTTTAATTTTGAGCATGACTTTTGATTAATTGCAAGAACTGTCTGTTTAATTTGGATTCTGTTGTTCAAATGTAAGGCTTCCTTTTCACTGACTTACCTGAACTTCTGTTCATTAAACTCTGACTAAGTCTGGTTTGCTTAAGACTAAAGCGGAGCACTGTGAGAAATAAAGCTAAAACCAAACCTATTTACAGGATCGAGACATTAGAAGAGCCCTCTAAATAACATCAGCTCTGTACATAGCAGTGGGCCAGTGAGTCCCTTGTTCACAACTAAGGCTTAAAGATGCTGTTGCTAGTAAGGAAGTGAGCAGACTTTGGTTTTGGAAACATAATACTCGGAGAAAATTTGTGTCTTTGTCTTTTCCTCTATGAGGAGGAAAGAGAGAGCTTATTTTCTTCATCTTAATGTTTCAATGTCCTTCTAAAACCTGGCCTCACTGTTAGTGCTGGGAATGACTTCACATGGCACTCCAGTTCCTCAGTTTTGTAGAAAGCTTACTATTGAGAAATATTAGTTCCCATTTTACCTGCATCTTCTGATGGACCCTAACTTCCCGATGGTAAATAGCACCGAGTTAGAACCATTTCCTATTTATATTGTTTCATGTTACTTATCAGAATAGCAAAATCTCAAACTAAGATGCTAGAATAAGTTCCTTTTGTTTCATTTTGTATGTACCTGCATCTGTTTTGTAATTAGGTCTGTAATCCGTCTTCCCATGAAGATATTAATGAAACAGCAGAGGCAAAAATAAGGAAGATTTTATCCCTCAAACCAAGGACTTGTCATGTCTTATCATTACAATGTAGCCTTTGAAAATCCAGACTACCACTTCTCAGAGACACTGGAAATTGATAGAAGGTGAGTTTACTTAATTTTGCTGTTGTGACTGTGCCATAAGAAATTCTCTATTTATATGTAGGAGAAACTTTTTCTCTAGAGTTTTAATTTGTGGGATTCTTTTAATTCCTCCTTTATGCTTGCATTCTCAGACACAAATTTGTAAAGCTGTTATCAGGAAGGTGGCATTCAAAGAAAATGGCATGTTTGCTTCTTATGTGTTAGATGAATTTATCAGTTAAATGTGTGTTAGGATTTGTGGCATAATGTCATGGACATTTTTTAGTTCCAGTAATTTTCACAATGTGCTATAACCTTGGATGTAATTCTTTTCCAAGCAGTTGTTCCTGTTTAGGTAGACTCCAAGTTAACTTCAGGTGGAGAAAAGTTTTAGTTTTTCTAATTCAGTTGATGGACAAATCAGAATTGTGATGTTTGAGTTCTAATTACAAAATTACCTCTCAGTATCAGAGTTTGTTTTATAATGCATTCAAATTTGATGATAATAGGCAATAATTTATTTAGGATATCTATTGAGAGTTTCTGTGGCACTCAGGGATTTCCTTTTTGTTGCTTATACAGGAGAAGTTCTCAAAAGAATCAGTCCTCTCACCAAAGCCCTTATGATTCTTCACTGCCTGGCGCCTACAGAGGACACTATGGAACAGGAGAGGATTATTCCCTGGCCATACCAATGGCCTCCATGAGAGACAGCTCTGAATACAGTGAAGGCTTACCAAGAGTTAATGTCCCTAGCAGAAGTCCATATGGAAGTTTCACGGGTATGTCATTTCTCATATGAACAGCTTACAGAAACACTGGAACAAATAATGGCTTATTCTGTCCTGAGGGAGTCCTGCAGCTCTGGAAAGCTCAACTCTGTATGTATTTGTATGTGGTGGCAGTGGCTTTTTTTTGCTTTTTTTCCTAGAAGTAGTTGGTGTTATATTAACTAACCCATGCACTGTCAGTTGTACTGACAGATTAGTAAATACTGACTTGTATGGACTGCATAAGTCATTGAATACTAGGGTGTACACTGGAGCAAGATATAGAAGTTTTGTTAATGGGTTATCTTGGTTTTTTTGCAGTAGAGCTGTATTTGGTCAATAGGGCTGATATCACATGTGTGTAAATAATCCTTAGCAATATACAGCTTTCTGTATAATTCTGATTCCCTTCAACAGATAATCTTTCCTTTGAGCCTGAGCCAGAATTGGCATACATCCCACCTTCTGCCTTCCATTCACCGGATCGCCCCTATACCATTGAAACTTCCAATGTATCAGAAGGTAAGAAATAAGGATTGTGGTGCTTCAGAATATTGCATGTCAGCCTCGCCCTCCATAAAATAATAAATCTTTTAAAGCCTCCTGAATAACATAAATTCTCTTTTACCATCCTACATAGTTGTAGCTGAATTTTTTGATATCTTTCTGAAGGTGGTCACCTTTGTTTCTTGAGCAATGAAAGATATAACGCCTACCAGTTTTAACCCAAACTCCCTCTAAGTGTGTCAACATAGAGGAAACTTAGACAGTTTTCTGAACAGATTCATTGTAGGAGGAAATAGGGGAGGATAGGATGCATTTTTGAGACTGTCCTTAGTGAATTGTTCACTATGTTGTCTCCATGTAAACTCTGGACTATTATAGTAGTTAGAGATGTATATTCATTAAAATACAGGAAGTCTGGAATAGTATAATCTGGATTCTGTTTTAGGCTAACAGTAATTTATTGCTCGTGTTCTGGGTAGAGACTGTTCTTCCCATGCCGTGTAGTTTTTCTATTACAATCAGTTCAGTTCTTCTCTGCTGCTCCTGGAGTGTAATGAAGAATTCTTTTCTGGAATTGTTACCTAGATGCATTGAAGGAACCATCTGTCTGTGCTCCCAAAGTGAGAGATTCTAGTTTTTTTCTTTTCTTTTTCATCTTTAAGAACAAGGTCTTTATCTTAAGGTCTGATTTGGCAAAATCCGTTATTCATATTAAAAAGCAACAATTTTTTTTGGCAGCTGGAAATGTCTGACTCCATGAGTGACCACAGAAATGAGACATTTCCAAACATTAACTATCACACAAGGCTTTTAATACCTGATAGGAAGGAGAGTGCATTTCCAACACAATCAACTAGAGGACAAATGTATGGGTGTTGGCAGTTTGAGAAGTACCTCCACAAGGAGGCACAGATGCTTTTTCTTTTTTCTTGATTCTTTTTAATTGCTACAAAGGAAGTTGGCTGAAAGTGGAAATGACACATCAGGGAACCACTAGGTCTAAATAGTAAACATGGTGAAGGAGCCTGCACCATGTGCATTAACTAACAGGCACATCAGTCAGCTGGGGCCTTCCACACCAGAGGGTCGAGCTCAAAAGGGGGTTGTAGCATTGCACAGGCTGGCCATTAGCTTTCTGCGAAGGTGAGACAAGGAAAACTGTGGCTAAACTCTTCTGTATCATAGCTGGAAGGTACATGCATTTAAGGAATATAGTCACTCGTGTTTGAATAATTGGATGGAATAAGGTTGAGAGAACAGCTGCATTTTGGTCCCAGGGAAATGGGAGTCTGGTACATACAACTTATGCAGCATGGTGATTCTAAAACAATCCCTCTGAAGTCAGTGGAAAGATTTTTAAAGAACGGACCTGTCTTCCAGGAAGAAAGTCTTGAATAATCAATCTGCACATTTATGGATGGGTTAAATGACACAGTTTTCAGTGACAGCCAAAGTCTGGGCTCAGCACCTCTTTCCCAGCATGTATCTGAAAAATTGCATATGGTAGTCAAGCATGACCAGGAAAGAAGTGGATGGGGGAGTGCTTATTCCCATGTGAGTAGTGAGATTGAAGGGTATACTATTAAGTTGTTTCTGTGAAAGTGAAATTTGAATTTCTAAAATTAATTTGCCCAGGAGTATCTGGGCTTACTAAACAGTGTGTCTTATTTAGATAGCTTTATTCGGAGATGCAACAGAAGACCACCCGATGAGATCTTCGTGACTGCTTCCAGTCTGTTTGGAACAGGTCCAGTGTGCAGAGACGGTAGGAGTTTAGATAAGTGGTTCATCATTAAATAGCATCTTGCACCAGGATGGTGTGGTTGATACTATTCCTGGTTTATCACCAGAATTGCGTGTACAGTCTTTCTGTGGTTATGGAAACAACTTGGTTTTGTGTTAATGCTAGTGACTAATCTTTTATACTCTCCTAGCACACTAAAGTCCGATCATAAGTGAAGCACAGTGCAGTGTGAGTATGTGCTAAATCATGGAAAGAAAAGTTAAACTCCCTATTAGAATTTGTTTGACCAGCTAATGGATTGTTTTCAGCCACTGTGTCTGGAATTAGCATCAAATTCCAACTATGTGAAAACAGCCCGATTGTCAAGTAACACAGTTCTGTCTGTTTCATGGGTAATGCTAAGTTTGGGCAGTAACATCAACTAAAATTATAGAATAAATAAAACAGAAGTTTAGCTTTCAAGTCAATATGTAGCATCATAGAAATATAACTATCAAACAGTGATCAAGCAATAGACCAGAATCTTGGAGTTTGTCAGTATTTTGTCTTCCTTTATATTGCAGCTCTTTCTGTTAACAATAAACAAGCATCAAGACAAGTGATATTTATTTTTTAACATTCAATATTGTACTACTTACATCTGTATTAGAGTACTGATGGAGCTGAGAGTATTCTGGGGTGTACTGTTACGTCTCAGAACTTGCCACACCTTGATAGCAGTGAAAATGGGGAATGTTGTTATATCCATTTCCGATTTTGTATAAGAATTACTGTATTATTATCCCAAAATTTGGATTTTTCATGGGTTTTATGCAGTGGATAAGTTAGTTGGAGATCTTGCAAGTATGTCCACCAGTGAAAGGATTAAAGAAATCCAGAAGATGCCAGACAACATGAAAAAAAAGAGAGAGATCAGGTAAAAATAAAAGTTTATCTGTTCAGTTCTACAAACTCTATACTTTTTACATCTAGCTATCAAGCATGGATGTTTGCCATCTGCTCAGCTTTGGTTTGTCATTTTGAAAGAACTGAAAGTACTTTTTAATGTACTTTTTAAAAGTTAACATCTTGCAAGGAAAAATAATTTAAAGATGGTTCATTGTCCTTTCACTGGATGAGAGGAATCCCTCGTGGTAATATAAAACAGAGTATCAGGCCTTGAGCTTTGATTATGAATGATGACATGTGATTTCTTTTCAAAAGAAACTTAGATGTTGGCCATTGAAAATGGAGAAGAGACCACATGGTCTCAACCATCCTTTTGTCAGAATATACTTCACAGAATATATTTAAATTTTGTTCCCAGAGTGAGTTAGTGGAGGGGTTAGAACGTGTTGTCATAGCATGGACAAGAGCCATGGTATCAGCTAATTGAAAAGTAACCAGCAGAATGTCTCTGTTCATGTGCACATGTATGAAACTATATTTGAAGCAACTTCTTTGTCTTCTTGTTGTAATTACAACTCCTACTATGATGCTTGTCACCCTCTGCCCTGCTTTTCCACAGGAATAAAGTTCTTCAAGAAATAACAAAAAAATCAAGGCACCGCAGTACTATGTTTTCTTGCTGTACACAGTGGCTGCAGGAAACAGCAGTGGTATGTGTCAGTGACCTCTGTCAGTCATAATAGTGTGAACCACTTTAGCTGCAATGTTGTCACTGTCTCCAGAGGTATCTGGTATCTTGTTTTATGTTACTTACCAAAGAACCAATTAGTTGCTGCAGTGTTCATCAATAATGACTTGCATTATGGTAGTGCTTAGGAACACCAGTTAAGCATCTTGTGGTGCGTGAAATTTGTTCTTATAATCAAAATGGAACCGTAAAAAATGTAAGGCTTTATTATGTGAGTTTGTGTCCTGTTTAAGACTGCTCAATGAGATTCATCTCTCTCTCCTCTTCTGCATTTCAGTCATTTCGGCGTTTTGGACATAGCTTGTCAGGATATTTTCACCTACTGCAGTTCTGGCACAAGCCTCTGAAGATCATTGGTGCAGAGTTTGGAACGAGTGTTCTTTCTTATTTTATTTTCTTGAAGTGGCTGCTAACTTTCAACATCTTCTCATTCCTCAACTTCAGCTTCATCACAATCCCTCAGTTGGTTGCAGGAGAACCAAATAATCTTTCATTCACGGGTCTGGAGCTGTTCACTGGAGCTGTAAGTATGCAACAACAGATTTGTGTTAGTAAGGTTTGAACAGGTCTACTTTAAAAACTTGTTATAGAGTAAAACAGTATTTCTTATTAAGAGGTGGAGTTAGAATTTTACATGACTAGAAACAATACTTAGTACATATTTGAAAAAGAAACATTGCTCAGAGTGAGCTGAATGGAACTCATTCTAATGCACTTGTCTCACTGCAAATGACCGCTGTGTTCAGCAGTATTTCAAGACTTTCATCACTCTTTCAGAAAGCAATGGAAGAGACACAAAGGAAGCCAGGCCTTCCAGAGACAGCTACAAGTGTTCAGGAGAATGCTTTCCCCCTGCTTGTTTTCCCCTTAAAATACAGTGTAGATTTCCATATGTGATCCTGTGAATTTTGCTTATTTCCAAAGCTTTATTCTTACAAGGAACACACAGATCTTTCTTTCTTAACTCAGTGAGGCCTGGAAACAGGAGGATGTTTTCATTATGTGGAGATCTTTCCACTCAGGGAATGAAGTCCCAGGCTGTTTTTAAAGGAAGATTCTGCACTGCTTTAACTCTACTAGTATTCATCAACTAAGTGATCTGAGAAGACTACTTACAGCAAAGACACAAAAAGAAAAAAAAAGAGTAAAAGATGTGTCAATTTTATTGTTAAAGGATTTCTCTAGTTAATAAACAAGACTCTGCTCTTTCTAACGCTTAGTTGAGAAGAGAATTTTTAAAGAATAATTGCTTTGAAAGTGCTGTGTTTTGTAGTAATGCTGTGTAACTTAGCAAAGTACAGTCACCATTGCAGGAGTTCAGCTGTAATGTAGTAACTCTAGTGTTGAGTGTCACAAGCTTCCTTCCTCGTTCCTTCATAGCTGATACAATTTGTCAGTGCAGAAACTTGCTCCTAAGAAAGAAGCAATTAAGCCTTTCCCTCTTCACAAGTTTTCAGAACAGACCAAATCCTGCAAAGGTGTTGAATGCTTGTGACTACCCTGCATGAATCTTAAGAAGGATACAAGCCATTTATATATCTCTAGAAGCTCTCAGAACTATGGAGGATTTGGGCGGGTAGAAGGAGAACAAAAAGGCCTGATATGTAGAAATTCAGTCACACCTGTGATTTCACAGTAGGGAATGGGGCAGCTCCCACTTCCATGAATTTGGCTTCAGATAATGATACACCATGTGCAGGTGATAGCAAACATTCTGAATGGTGTCCATTTCTTTTCAGGGTTATTTTGAACAAACAGTACTCTACTATGGTTTTTACACCAATGCAACAATCAGTAAAATAGAGAATGGTCCATCTTACAACATGCAGCTGGCCTATATTTTCACTGTTGGAACATATTTTGTCATCTGTTTTCTTATCTTGGTGTTCAGGTAAGCTAACTATATATTCTTACTTCACTTACAATCAGGGGAAAACGAAACCAAACCAACAACAAAACCCCACCCTGTCAAAGGTTGGCAGTAATGATTACTTGAGTACGTTTCTATAAGTCCTGATTTCCAGGTCTAGAGTTTACATGGAAATTTCTGCTCAAAAGACAGTCTCTAGAAATCAAACCTTTATTAGACAAATGAAGAATAACCACAAAATAGTAAGGGACATGCAGAGAATTGCAGTTCAAGACAATATCATAATCCCCCTTTTGTAAGATGTTGCTCCTAATATCTTCTGGTATCGATGTGGCCTTCCAGAGGTAAAGATTGTCAGCAACAACTAGGAGAAGGAAATGTGAGAGTTGTTTCTTACATTAAAGTTTATTTTCCGTCTTGTCTTATGTGATGTGCTCAGATGTAGGTCCAGTAGCCTTGGGATGGGATAGAAAAACTGACAAATCTCCCTTCTTGCCCTCCTGTACAGACTTGATGTATTTTCCTGTTACACATCTCGCAACTTTAATTTTCATTGCAGTATGGCAAAATCCTTCAGGAGGAACTTCATTAACCCTCAGACATACACTGGAAATGCTAGCAAACTTCTCTGTGCTTGGGACTTCAATATAACTAATGAAAAAGCTGTGAAGCTGAAACAAAAGAATCTCAGCACACAAATAAAGGTACAAAACAAGGGAGGTACAAAAAAGGTAGAAAGGTACAAAACAAGCACATATGAGTCACTCTGCCAGAGATTTACTTGTGCGTACAAACTTGTGTATGCACATACAAGTCTGTGGCAGAGCGACTCAAGCATACTAGTCCTGTTCCTAATAGACTTTAGTCTTCCTGACTGTTAAGTTTCATTTGGTTTGAACTCCTGGAGTTGGCTTAGTAACTTGCTTTTCTTTTCCCTTTAAGCTACATACAAATATTTAAATATTTGTATGCTTCTGTTTTACTGGATAAATCTCTGACTATTCAATATTTGCCAAACAAAATATTTATTCTGTTTTTCCTTCCTGCTATTTAACCATTTTATAAACAAAAGGCAGGCTTGTAATATTATCTGTGAAATTACAGTGTAACTATTGAGAAAAGATTTTTTAGGATAGGAACACAAAGTTGTCCAGTAAATGTTCCCAGGGTGTTACACTGCCCATCTTGTAGAAAAATTCGGTCTTTCATTCAGTCTCTCAATTAGTTATTTGAAACGAGTTTTGCTTTATGCTGTTGATGAAGGAATTCTTCATTAGGAATTGTTTCCTTGCAGGAAGAGCTCACTGAAGTAAACAGAGAAGTTCTGACTTTTTCTGTATCAGAGAGAGTTATTCATATTATTATTCATCTTGTTTCTTGGATTGCTTCCCTGGGAACAGCAGTAGGTGCTTGTGCTGCTGTTTATTTCCTCTCCATTAATAACCTAAAGGTAAGGACAGATTTTGCAGTCTGTTTTTGAAATATGTTTTTCCACATGGCTATCTTACACTGGATGCAAGCAGTGGTCTGGTCACTACTGGGACCATAAGGAAACACAGCTGTTGTTTCTGCCAATGCAAACACAAATTCTACTGTACCTAAAAATGCTGGTTTGCAAAGGCTTGCACCACCAGGGACTATGGCAAGAGCACAGGACAAATCTGCCCTCTCACCCCTGCAGCTGCTTGCCTGGGCTCATGGCTAGCTTAGGGATAGTGCAGCTGGTGACCTTGAAAGAAACAGCAAGAAGCAGCTTCAGCAATGCCTGCCTCTCCTTTGCCTAGGAGCTGCATTTACACTGGTGCTCCCACCCTAGGTCCCATGTCATGTGGGGAAGGGTAGCAGGTCATTGTGCTGCTGGACATGGGCCCATGAAACATGATAGTCTCTGACCTGAGAACATACAGGGAGGTGTGCCAGTTGTCTTCTCTGTGGATACAACTTGAGGCAGCATTTTGGTTAAGGCTCTAAGTTGGGGCCATTTGGTTACTTTGCATTTTTTGTTTGTTTGTTTGTTTTTTCTCTCTAAGCTGTTTGTGACAGGACATAAAAATGACCTAAAGAGCCAAGCTGCCATGTTGGTGCTACCTATTATCGCATCTCTTCTCAACACACTCGTCCCGTTCTTCTACTCATGGCTTGGAAACCTGGAGAGATTTCAGACTCCTGGACACAAGATATATGCCACTATTGCCAGGTATTTGTTGCTACTGCCTCCTAGTGCTTTTTGCCTGAAGTTGTCTGACTCTTGCTTTTTGACAGCAAGCTGTGTCTAGGTGGTGTGATGCATAGTGGGGAACTATGGAGGAGAATTCATCTTCCCTAGATGGCCTGTGGGCTGTTGGCGCCCAGGGAAAGGAAGGGAAGTGCAGAGAGGAGTGAGGAGGTCTTAAATACAGATGCCTGGAATTAACACTGCATAACCTCCGGTGCCTCTCAGGCCCTTCTCCCCTGTGGAGCCCACACACCCAACCAGCAGCCTGTTTAGCAGAAGGCTTGTGCCAAGGTTGTCATGCCCAGCTCCTCTCCTGCTAGGACAATAGAATAATGCTTCACCTAAGCTCTGAGGAGAGCTGCTGTTAGTCCTGGCACTCTGAGTGCTATTGTTCTTGTAAGAGGAGGTGATAAAGTGTAACCAGCAGTCATCCTGCCATCATTCCCTCCAGTGAGCTTATGGACTAGCTGTCAGTGCAGTTAATGCTATTTTTTTTCAGAAATATCATCCTGAAAATGTCAATTGTTGGAATACTGTGCTACTACTGGCTTAACATTGTGGCTGCATCAGAGTCACAGGTAAAGTTTCAAAAATACAAACTTTGACTTACAATGGCAGGTTAGGAACCACTTTGATAAGAGGCTTGCTTCAGCAAAGAGAAGTGCACATGGTGACTTGGAAAGCTGAATTTGCCACCCCCACATTTTTTTTATTAGCATTTTTAGAGAAATGAGCTGTAGGAAAAAATGAATCGCCCAGCTCAGGTCTCAGTTGGTTTGCAGCATTGTTCCATGAGAGGTCAATTGTGATTAGTCAGGCTATTAGCAAATCTTTGGTCTGTAGCCCAAATTTCAGATGCCCAAGCATTTGGGAACAATGTTAGAATCACATGATTTCTGACTTCTAAATAGGCATTTTTATTTTTTTTCTTCTGCTTCTTAAAGTGCTGGGAAACTCTGGTTGGCCAAGATATCTATCGTCTTGTTATAGTTGACTTCATATTTTGTTTGCTTGGCTCTTTCTTTGGAGAGTTTTTACGAAGGTGAGTACTACTTTTCTAATCTTGTTTTTATTCATTAACCAAAGACAGCAAAGACATGGTCTTTTTTTCCAGTGTGGGAGAAGTCCAGCAGAAGCATGGCTGTGGCACTACTGAAGCTTCCTTGGTTGTCTCTACCTGTAGTATCTGGGTACATGCCTTGTCTATATTGCAGCTCCTTTTTAGGAGAAGGCCAGTGTGTGTACCATTTCGCTCTCCAGATGTGTCTTTTTTTCCTTTGGAGATGGAAGCACTGGCAGGGAGGAAGCCACATTGTACTGCCATAGATCTCCTGAATGGGTCAACAAAGCACCAAGTGTCTCCAGCAGAAAACCTTGCTTTTCTGCACACACACAGACACACTGCTGGGTTTCTTTGTTATATCCCTCTGTAATTTTTTTCCTCTAAGTTATGTCCCTGTGTAGAATGCACATGAGTTTAAAATCTTGTTTTAATCAGTCTCATTAAGGATGTAATGACTTGCAAGGGTAGAGTTCTGCAGCATGGTGGGAAAGTATTTTTAACTGACCGTGGATACAGCTAAGCATGTAAGCAAAGAGTAATTTACTTTTGACATTTCCTGTGTGTACCTTTCTATTGCCAAACATTATTTATGACTTAAAGTAGTAGAGTATTTAAGTGCTTGTCAGCTCTACAGAGCATTTAGGGTTCCTGGCCATACTTGCATAGGAGATCCATTGTTTGCCCTTTATACGTGATGTGAACAAGACTGGTTTACAAGGTAGGACTTTGTTTGTTAAATTAACACAAAACAACACTGAGAAACCCTTGAAGACTTTCCCTCCACAGCTCTTGCCAGTGTACTTTATTCCTTCTCCTGCTCTCATTCTGTTCAGATGGGAAACCACCTCCCAGCAAAAGGTCACAGTAGCAGACGTGCAGTGTCAGCTGTGGTGAATGGCCTCCTCTGAGCTGTGCAAAAGCACCAGATTTACAGCTGTGAAATATTAAAAGTACAATTGCTCCTGAAATGTTGTTGGTGATGCAGCTGATAAGGTGGTGCCAAGACCGGTGTTCAAGGCAAGATGGGATAGTTACCAAAATCTTATTCTTGCTACAACAGAGAAACTGAATCTCCCCAGCTCAGGAAAAATGAGGTGATAAAAAAGGATTGTTGGAATCCTCCGAGTACTTGCTCACCTGTGCATATCTCAGCTACTTGCAACCTCAGTTAGGCTGAAGTAGGTTATATTTCAGGGTATATTAGGAGTATCAGTCTACAACATTTAATTTTTTGATCGAGGCTGGAAATTCTCAGGACTCGGGAACAGAGTTACATTTTTGTAACATTTCAGCTGTTTAGGCCTAAGCATACTTTCCTGATGTAGGGGGTTTTTTCCTCCTT
>VZRW01009577.1:238353-253860 GCA_013398125.1 Aegotheles bennettii
CTAGGTCTTATTTCATCCCTGCTGTGTGTTATGGAAATCTGCTTTTGCCAAATTCAGTTTCATTTTTGATGTGCTGTCTAATCAACGAGCTGTGGCTGCTTTGCATGATGTGGTTAATGCAGCCCCTGAATAATTTGTCATTGATACTTGTGTTCAGATGGTCATTTGTAGAGATTTCTACAAAGGGTTTTATCATTTAGCAAATGCTATTGTGCTGTGGGTTTTCTTCCCCCCAGAATTATTGGAACTACAGTCTGTGTGAGCCTGGGGCTGCCAGAATTTGATATTGGACGAAATGTTTTAGATTTGATCTATGCACAGACTTTGACCTGGTAAGTGTTACATTTAGAGCCAAAACTTTATTTGCACTTAGAAATACTGTGGAACGTTCTTATTCTGACATTTCTGGGTGTTTCCCATCATGGGGGAAAGAACAGGATAAATGCCTGAGAGAGATGGCCTGTTGAGTACCTTTGTAAGGATTGTGACTTGCCAGTTCTCTTTGTAATTATGCAGGTAATGGTCTGGGAGAAGCCCCTAAAAGGAACACCCTAGAGTTTTGTCTGCTTCCTCACTGGGATGGTGTTCCTGTTGAAATAGTCTCAGTATTAAACCCTGGAAAAGATGCGTTGTTTCTAAGAATGTGTTGCTTGAATTACAAGAGTTTGCAGATGTGTATGTACACGTGTATGTTTGAAGTTGCATGTTTTTAAAGGATGATTTATTGTTGCAGGATCAATGTTAATATAATTACATTTCCAAATAACCAAACATTTACAATATATGAAGTTTAACCTTTTATAAATCCTTTCTTGTAGGGTTGGTATCCTCTTCTCACCTCTGCTGCCTGGTATCCAAATTATAGCATTTTCCATAGTATTTTTTGTGAAAAAGGTAACATGTTTTACATGTATTCATCATAAACTTACACCATTTGAAATCTGGGCAGAATTTATTGCATTAAAGTGCTGATTTTATCTGGATGCTGTTGGGTTTTGCATTTAGGGGAGCAGTTTGGTTAAGGTGATTATGCAGGGAATTTGCTTTGAAGGAACACAATGTAGGTGCATGCCCTTGAATTACAATACTGTGAAACTTGAGGGAGGTGGGGGGCAGTGTGGAAGGGTTATAGGAGTGGTGAAAAGCACAGTTAGGGAGGGGAGAAAATAAAGTAGTAAAATTGAAGGCTGAGAGATGAATGGAGTACAAGTGTGTATGTCTACATAGACACTCAGCCTGTGGCTGTGACTTCGGCTTCCCAGCAAACCCACCCAAGTTATCTAAGTGTAAGCAAGGTGATTCAGCTAAAGGTCATGGTGAAAATTGTTTCTTTTCAGAATTCTTTGTCTCAATAGCATGACAGTAGCATGATAGATTATTTTTTGTTGTTGTTGGGCCATTGAGCAGTGTTGAATGTAGAAGAACAAAGCTATAGCTAAAGAGATTGATTCTGTGGGTTTGTGTATGCTACAAAAGCAAACTCTACCCAAGAGTCCTGAAGAACCCATCAGAACCTTATTTTGCCTCTTGCTATTTAAAGACTATGTTCCTGAAGCTTTCTAAAGCTACAGTATATCTATCAAATTCATATAAAAGTTATTGGAAACTTGATAGATGCTATTCCAGCAATTGCCACCAGCAGTTTCAGTGGGATTGACTTAAACCAAGTTAAGTGGCAGGTAACACCATTCCAGGAGTCAGTGTACCTTCATCTCTTGAAAGGCCAGTCTGATGATGAATTGCCAACCCCCTCGCAAAGTCTGGAGAACTGCTCAGATGACAACATCCTTCATGTTGCTGCTGTTTTTCCCTTCCTTCGTTGGAGTCCTGTGTGTCATTGGAGTCACTGTTTGGAGGTATGGAAGATCACTGGTGTTCAAGGCTATTGTGTTATGCTGTGTGACCTGTTATCAGACAGAGGAAATCTGCATTTTTCCATAGAAAAAGCTGTATTCATTGCTAATGGAAGGTTTCAGATGTTCTCATGAGATGTTCTGTATTCTGAAAACAGAGACATGCTCAGTGAGTTTGCAAAAACATGGGTAACATGGTAACTTGTCCCATAAGAAAATGGGAAGAGAAAAATAGTTACCTTGAAGAGTTCCTATGTAAATGTCACAGCAAATTTGGCTTTTCCTCCTACTTAAAAGTTTCTGCAACACAGTCCTAGTTCAGTGGAGAAACACCTGGAAAAACTCAGTTGAGGTCAACTTCAGGATTACTTATGAACTTCGCAGCCTCTTTTTGCAGGGAGTGCTGACCTCTGCAATGACTATCTCAGTTGTTACCAGTGTTTTAAAGCTGCTTTGCTTAAGTGCATGTTACTCTGGTCACAGTAAGGAGAGCAGCATGGATACCCCTTTTCTTTTTCTTGGCAATTCTCAGCCATGTGATTTCAATATTTAGTAAGACATGAAACCAGGTGGGACAAAATATTTCAGAGCAAACATTTCCAGATCACAAGTGGGAATTTCAGACTGTCTGGGGTGGTTCAATTTCAAAGCAAACAACGCTTCCCTATTTCAGTCTACCTGACAATGTTAATTCTTGCTACGGGGTGCCTTACTTCACCACATCCTGTTGTTACTGAAAATTTGTAGTGACTCATGACCTCAAAGGCAAGATGAAATGATGGTTCCCTTAGGCACCTGTGATAAAACTTTGAAAATCCAGATTTTCAATTTGCTGCTTCAACGATTGACCAGTTACTTTAGGTCAAGATTGAGTTTACAGGGCTTGGTACTGACCCACTGCAGTGGAGTCTCTTACCTCTCACTGCATAGCCTGGGGTGGGCATTTTAATGGCTGGAGGGTGACCCAAGTTAAAAATCAAACATAGATCATGGAAGTTGACTGAGGGTCAAAAGAGAGCAGAGAGCTCCAGCAAACTGTCAATCATCTTGTTGTACAAAATCACAATATTAACTAAATCACTGGTTAGTATATGAACCTTTAAGTAGCTGTTTTCTCACGCTTCCAGGTTAAAACCTTCCGAAGAATGTGGTCCTTTCAGAGGTTTGTCTTCTATGTATGCTGCAGTCTATGAGTGGATAAAAATACTGGAAAATTACCCTCCCTCAAAATGGATAGTGTGGATCTACTATAACTTAATTACAAGTGAAATTTTCTACTTCATCCTCTCCTGTATTCTGGTGTAAGTATCTGCTAATGAAAAGCACTGGAAAAGGTCCAGAAGTGGAAAAAACTGGCTATGACATAGCAATTATTTGTTTTTAAATGAAGAATGGCTAAGTGCATTTTAAAGCATCAGAAATGGTTAATAAATTGGAAAATCATGTACTTGAAGTACGTCAAGAAGTTATAAAACCTGTTCCTTTTATGTTAGGACGCCAAGGCTCTTTGCAAACCAGCTTCATGCTAACCCTAGGATACGCTGCTTTTAACTGAGTATTTCTAGTTTACTGCTGCCTAGGTTCCAGATCTTGCTGCCACTGGCACACTTAGCTTTAGGAACATCAGCAAAAGGATACATAGTGCATGCAATTGGCAGGATAGATTGCTTTTTTTTTTTTCTCTTCCCCAGAGGTAAATAAATCAGTAGGGAAAGAACAAGCTTTGACAAGCACAGGCAGTACAGACCAGATGTGTAATAGGACCCTGAGTGACATAAAAAGCAGAAGTCTGGGAGGTGGTTGCTTTGTCTTTGCTGACCATTTCTCACCTGTGGAGTCATTAGAGGAGATGATGCCGTGTAAAGAATAGCTGAACTACCACAGGGACACTGCAGTCCAAGGGCAGGGAGTGTGCAAGCAGCAGTTAAAGTGAGCACACCGTGTGGGGAGATGCTCACCAGTAGGTTGCAGTCTGCTTCCAGCTAATCTCGGGTAAATTCACATACTGTCCCCTTGGCTGAGGTAAATTATTTTGGCAAAAGCACTATGAACATATTAAGCTATGTGCCCACTGGTAGGGTTTGATGTTGTAGCTCTGCTGTTTGATATTTCTAGCATGGGCCACGCATTTGAGAGCCCAAACCCGTTCTCATAAAACAAGATCCCACTCATTCTAGCGGGACCGGGATTGGCCTGGAAGCAGGAAGTGTTCTGTGCTCAGATTCAAGGTCCAGGCATGTGTCTAAGCAATTGTTGGATAAGAGCATCAGGTTCCTATTTGTTGCCTGAAATGCAGCCTGTATTCTTGACTTACTTTAATTGAACCTCTCAGCTTGAATGCAAGTCCACAAATTCTGGGTCTTTTCCAAGAGACTGTCTTAAGCAATTTCATTTGTTTGCCATTCCTTGTGTAATTATATGCATACTTTTTTTACAGGCGTGTCTGTATACATATGGATGCATAGATATGTGTATATATATCTTTTACTGGATAAATAAGATCACTTTCTGTGTAGGCAATGACTAGGAGGAAATATTCACAGGTGTGAGTGCTCATATGTTGGACTTTCTTTGTTTAGGATTATTACTTACCTTTACTGGAAACTGATAGAAGGAAGAAAGACCATGGCCAGTCTCTTACATAAACAAATTGTTAATGTAAGTTTGACTTCCAGCTTTATCTTTTTCAAAAAAAATTGGCTTTTCTTGTCGATCGTGTCATTCAGCTGTTGTGGATCTGGAATCTGCTTTTCCTGTGACAGTTCAAGGGAGGGTGGGAGCCTTTCCCTGTGGGAATTGCAGGAAAATTTAACTCACAAATGGAGTTGTTGCAAAATAATTTTACCTTCAAGCTGTGCTGCTGCAGCTCACTTTATAGACAGATTATTTCAGAATAAAAGGAATTGTAATGATTATTCTGGTCAATGGTTACTCACAGGCCTTGAGCCTCTCAAGAATAACTAGTCCATTCCAGCTAATGATCATATATGTCTTGACCATAGAAAGCAAAAGATAAAATGTATTTACTTGAAAGACTACGGCTACTGCGAAGGGCAAGCCAAAACCCACCTGCGCCAAGAGGACAAGACCAGCAGGTCAGTCAGACAGTTCAGGTACTGCTGTTTCAATTATGAGCTTGGGATGATTTCATGAGGTTCCTTTAGCTCTTCAGCTGCCATTTTGGGATATGTCTGTATTTTTGAAGTTTCACTTAAGTTGATAGATTACTAGTTAACTCTAGAGAGCCATGGATACCATGGAGGTTCTACAACTATTTGTTCCAGACTGGAATTTAACCTGGGAAGGATACAGGAAAGTCCTACCTGCACTAGACATTATTTACAATTATGAAACTGCAAGAAAACATTCCACACTTGAACCTTGCATATTCTGAGGAGGAGGCTGCCTTCCTCCCCTGACCCTCAACTTTCTTAGGGGTTTATGGTTTGTGCCCCCCCACCTCTTCTTTTCAGCTGAGGTAAAACTGAGTGCTTTGACCAATTTTATATCCCACACAACATCAAGATAGACATCTAACATCTTAAACTTGAGTTTATTTTTCAAGTCAGTCCTGCATGCTGAGCCATCAAATTAGTGTTAAATCGTGCACAAATAGGTGCTGTGCAGTGTTTTTATTTGGGTTGAGGGAAAACTTGCCTACATACTGCTGAAGAAAAAGGATTTCTAGGTTCCCTTCCTCCCAGCCCAAGCCTTAATGTGATAATATAAATAAATAATATCATAATTTGTATTGATACACTGATGAATATAAATAGATATGTGATAATATAAATAAATATTGACTGCAAAGATGGAGCTTAAAGTGAACGGGCGTTTTCTGTGTGCTGGGGATTTTCACACACTGGACAACCCCGTGGCCGTGTCCAGGGTCACAAGCAGGACTCCTGAGGGGAGGGTTTGATAGCCTACATAATGTGGATAATCTTGTAGTTGCTAAGGTCAGATTTCAGAAGGAGATGCCAGAATAATCTCACCGTGGGTCTAGTAGTAGAGCCACCTCCCTAAAACAAGGGTAACAGCCTTAGGTGTGAGTAGCCCTGCCCATAGTCATGATTGGAAGCCAGAATGTAGTACTGCTAATGCCAAATGTTCTGTCTTTCAGAGAAGCTCTTCATACCACCTGTCCGAGCAACCTGCCTGGCAAGGGCCAGGCCACCCAGGAAGGACACCTGACAGAAATCAGAATGCATCCTACAGCCAGGTGAGATGGCCAAAAGAAAGGAAGTCTCCACTAGATTTCCCTATGTAGAACCTGGGGCATGATACAGAGAGTGAGCGTATGTTGAACAGAGGTCATCCTGTATGTACAGAAATAATTTTAAAGATTATTTGAGCAGGTACAGAAATGTAATCAGAATAGCTTTTGGAATACTTATGCTCCCAAATCTGCTTGAGATCTGGAGAGTATGGTTTTGTTACAGGTAACTGGTATCTTTTTACATGCAAGATAACAGGCACATGAGGGAAACATCAACCTAAATCCACTTGTGAATTTTGCTTTCAGTATCGCCGTTCTGCTGGGAGCTTCAGGGGGACTGAATTCCCACAAGGTAAGCAACAAATGCTGAACACAGAGAGCAGCTCTTAGGAGCTCAGCACATTAAAACTGTTCAGTATAGTACAGACATAACATATAACAGCTTGATGTGAGAGAGACCCAATTCTACCATCTTGTATAAAGAGAAAACAAAGACTGGGTTTAGGGGTAAACATTTTCTGTAGGATGTGCTTTCTGGTAGCTTGTTGTGATGGTGGTGGTGACTTCTGAAGGCTGATCACAAGCTTCTGTGTACCAGAGTTGAATTGCTGTGGGTACATGAGCCATTTTGTCATATGGGAGCAGCCACAGGCAAGAATATTGTAGTGGAGATACACTTCCCATCTGGGTGTAGCTCCCAGAAGAGGTTATTAACGAAGCAGAGTCCCCAGGACACTGTATGTCTAGAATAAAAAAAGCTATGGAAACTTGCATGGTAGCTTGAACTATTCCTGGTTTACACAAACATGTAACTTCATTCCAAATACTTGACAGATGAGACACTAAAATAGCGTAGGGCTTTCTAATAGGGGTGGGTATGATACCAAAACCAGCACCATTAACGTTATTTCCTTGGTGAAAAACAGCTTCAGAATCCCAGCCCAGCAGCTGGCCAGGCGTGTCGGAGGCAGTGGCGCTGGCTCTGCGTGCCAGGGAAGCAGCTCAGTGGGAAGATGAATATGGCTACTAAGATTTCTGACTGTGAGCAGGCTGAACCCATAATAAATGTGAAGCCATAGACTGATGTTCTGCAGAAAGCAATATGCATTTGCACTAATAACTGGAAGAACCATGCAACCATTTTTTTATCCCTAAATGGAAGAAAAAATAGAAGAGATTGCAAAATCCATCCTGACTGCAGTTTATTATTATGATGGGGAATATCCTGTGTTTGAAGTAGCCAGCCTTCCCCCAGGACTGGCTGTTACCTCGATATGGTAAGGGTCACGTCACAGCTGGTCACTTGCTGACTAAAAATAAGGAAACTGGTGCCTAACTGTAAATAAAAGCTTTGGTCAAAAAATATTTTTGTATCAGTTACATTGTTTAAACTGCTTTTAACTGATCTAAACCAAAAGCAAAATATTGGTCAAAAATAGAAGGAAATTAAAGTGCAGTTGTTTTTAATGGCTGCAAAGTAACTTGTGTGAGCCAGGTTAAGCCTCTATTCCACTTTCACTTTTCTGAGCCTTTTTACAGTTTATGACAGTCACTCAAGGGCAGCTTTGATGTTATCAGAACTCTCTTTTAAGAGTGACAAACTTATCAAAATTATCATCTTTATAAAACCACTGCTTGTAAACAAAAGGTTTACAGATCTTTATTCCAGTAAAGGAGAGATTGAAGTAGCACGCGTGAGGGTTTTATCATATATGACTTTGAGACACTTGATGCAGCTTCTTTTTATTCAGTCACAACTTTACCATGATAACTTTTAAATATTTTTAGCCCATTTTCTACAACTGCCTGGTTTATTCCTCCCTTGTGCTTTGGACATAAACATGCTTGAGAAAAGAGGCACATCTTTTCCTCACACTCATAATTTAGGTGAAAGACAACCCAAGACCAGCCACTGAAGGTACAGAAAAAAGGACAAACTTTACACACAATGTGAAAGCAGAGATTGTTTTATGTTTTTCTGTGTGTGTAACTGTGGAGTCTGGCTGTGAACATTGAATTTGGGCTGAGTGTTTGCACTGAGGGCAGGGACACAGCAGTGCCAGCAACTCAAGCAGCAACACAAACTGGACCTTTGGAGCCAGGGTCACTTGCTCTTCTGCTGGCTGCTTGGGGATCAGAGGCTACAGCACTCATGGAAGGGCTGGGCAGAAACTGGCTGACGGCATAACACACATCTGATAAAGGATGTGCACTAGTGCAGCGTGGGTGAGTGACATGAACTGAAGAGGCTTTCATCAACCTGGCAGAAAAAAACCCATGTCCTTACTCCTGTGTTTCTTTAGGCATACACATAGCTCAAGATGTGAGCAAAAAATCCATCACCCTTGCAGAAGGTAGCATGAATCTGCTGCTACTTCAGAAGTCTGGACTTACCTTAACTGGGACAATTGTGTAGTTTTTTCACTTATGACTGATTTGGTGGGTTGTTTTTTGTTGTTGTTTTGGGTTTGCTTTTTTTTTCTCCTTCACCTTTTTCCTCTTTTATATGTTTTTTTTAAAATAGCAGTTGGCTCTCTAAATGAGAACTAATTCTAACCCTGAGGCATACTCTCAAGAACATCTATATCCAAGGCACTGTTCCAAACTGCATCACCAACCCATGCAATCTGCTGTGCCATTTTGGGTAAGTGCTGCTTTCCCCCAGCACTCTGTGATCACTCACTGTGAAACACAGCAGTGCCCAAACACAGAATCAATGAATTCAACAACACTGACACAGCACAAGGAACTACTTTACTGAAACAGTATTACACATTCTATTGAAACATCCACACTGCAGCTGAAGGTATCTTGTGAGATTACATCTGAACAACCTGCAGCTGGTAACCAACCAGGGAGGTGTTCTGTTGAAATCAATACCACCTTCTTCTGAAATGAAATTATTAAACTGAGTAATTCCATGTATTGGCCATTAAGGAAGGGGGTGTGTGTGTGTCTAATTTACCTTAGGGCTGGCTCCACAAAGGCTTTCTGCTCTTGCTGGTAACTGACAGTCTTCTCTACTTACCAGCTCCCTCCAAAAGCAAAGCTAAACTTGTTCATGGCGGATTGATGGCAAGCATGATGAGGACACCTGGGGACTTCTTAGAAAAAATAGCAAGCAACCTGCACTAATTTTGATGTTTATACCTCACCTATAAATTACCAGATACTTTATTGTAATAGCAGACCCTTTTGATTTCAAGTTAAATTTGGATTACAGTTTCCCACACAGCCTTGTGAATGCGCTTCAATCATGCAAACAATAAGCAAAGTAAAAAGACTTTTCAGCTTCATTTGCCCTACCACTACCAGAACTTGACACATAGCTTGCTTTGAAAAATAAAATACACTCATGTGCTGTGTCACAGGAAGAAATAATCTTCTATCCTCCACTGGTTCTTTTTAAAAAGTCTGGAAGATACTTAAGTTTTATTTATTAAAGGTCCTAGTCTTCACATTGAACATGGAGAGCTGGCTTGCTCTTCCCTGTCCAGCACAGCCATCTTTCCATGCCGTGGGAGAGAAATACGCTCAGTCTCTATTTTGGCACCATTATTTTCAGCTTCTGTTTTGAGAACAGTAATGTAGATGTTTTTAAGATGCCTTAAATCAACCTCAACTTATTATACAGTTGTAGAACAGACTGTTTAAAATTACTAAAATCAAGGCATTTTAAATTTTGCCCCCAAAAATTCCTGATACAACTTCATAACCATGATTTAAACAAAGCAAAGGAATAGTCTGAGCATTACAAAGCACATACAGTGTATTGCACACTTAGTTTGTCAAATCCGATCCTTTTACGTTACAGTGCGACCTCAGACTGCACCTCAGCTTTGTCCAGTCTTGCACCAGAGGGTTTTTCTGCATATGAGATCTGACCATACAGCAGATGTAAACTACTGCTCTTCCTTTTCCCAGAGCTATCATTGATGGTCCCACCTGCCCCAGTGGATACCCTCTGGATGAATTCAGACCCGCCTGAGTTAAGGTAGTTTATTGAGGTTGGCGAGTGCCTGCAAAGCACATCTAGTAATGAGGATCACAGTCTTCCACCAAGCTGTCGGTGATGTAGCTGCATTCAAGGACAGTTTCATAGTAGCTTTTTTCAGCAAATGTGTTCACTGTCCAGGCAACCACTTGAATTCCTTTTGAAGACCAGTGTCTCACGTACTCCCTGCAGGGAACAAAGACTCCATCAGAGGAAGGCTGACACTACCATATTTAAGGCAGACAGTACTAAGGCTACAACTTGAGTTTTAGTCTCACATCAGTATTGTGTCATTTGCAACATCTTTTGGTGTTTTATTACTGTAAACAGGCAAAAGCAACAGTCTTCTTCGCCTTTGAGACTAAATTTGGGATCTAACATAAAACAAAAATACAGATTTAAAAGATAGAGGCTTAAAATAATAAATAAAATAGCATGCGGTCAAGAAACTAAACAAACTCACACAACACTAAATGGAACATACTGATTAACATACACTATGTTAACTTCACCCTTATATACCAATAGAATGGTATTGCCTCCTGAGACATTAGCAAGCTTTAACACTTACTGAGAAACAAAATTTTTCTGTATAAGGAAAGCTGAAACCCCACACAATCGCCACAAGAAACTGTGTAGACTCCAATCTAGAATGACATCCATCATCATATACAAGTAATGTTTCCAGTACGAACTGAAATAGGGTCTCCCATCTCCAAAATGACTCAGCTGCCAAGGCCTGTGTGTTAGTGCTGTCACAACATTTCTGTCAGCCTGTCTCATCTGGAAGATCAAGGAGAAAAGACTGTAATTCATACAGAAGCCAAGCTGCATTGAACAGAAACTGGGAGAGGTTAGATACAAAGTGCTAGCTTGCATTCGCAGCTCTCCCAGAATCCTTCTCCCTCTCAGATCCTTTTGTAACTCTTTCAGAAAGCTGTTTATGATACTTTACTTGTTTTTCTTTAAAACATACTGAATTAGCAACTGTTCTTATGTTAAAAAAATTGCATAACAGTCAGGCAATGGAATAAAATACACAGTGAATGAACTTGGCAACGAGGATTAGGAAAGAGTTTTAAGAATAGTCTGCATTTGCATCAGAGTATGAGGTTTATTTTAACAGGTACCTTGCACATGAGCACCTGGCCATATCCCAACTGTAAGAGTGACACACTTTTTTCCACACAGCTTTCAGAATGGAAGGAATTGCTGTAGATTCCTATGTGCATCTAATGAGCACAGAGTGATCTGGTAAGATTATGCATTATGTTTCATTTGTTTTTAAAAGT
Source organism: Aegotheles bennettii (assembly GCA_013398125.1). NCBI lineage: Eukaryota > Metazoa > Chordata > Aves > Caprimulgiformes > Aegothelidae > Aegotheles > Aegotheles bennettii. The sequence goes on from VZRW01009577.1 coordinate 249,712, forward strand.
CTTGGCAATTTAACAACCCAAAAGTAATCTGGTACCAGGAGTTGTATATCTTACTGAAATCCCCACACAGAATTTAAAAAATCCCAAATAAACTTTTAGGTAACATCACCTTATAAACAACATCTGGCATGAAAGAACAGACTATGCTGCTGTTGTACAGATGAGGAAATTCCAGGTAGAGTTGTTTCAAGGCATCAACGGCCTGTCAATTAGAGATACACACAGATGTTACACTTACACATAAACTCATATTTACTTTACGCTGCAGTCATTTTAGAATAATCCCCTTTAAAAATACTTTGTTGTTTTGTGTAACAGGATTGAAATGGAAGGAGAAGAGAAGCAAAATGATACCTTGTTCCATTAACACAGAAGTGGCATTTTGATTTTTGCAAGAGATTCTGTTTACAGCAATGAGTAGCATTCTCAGTGTTTGAAATACCCTTAAATATATTGTGGATAAAGCTCTGAAGTACTACCTAGTGTTTAGTTCAAAAGGGAAATGAATTTATTTCCGTATTTACTATGATAAGGAACAAATTCCAATTTGAATAAAATGTTAATGATTGATCATCTGTATCTGCCTTCAGTAATGCAAATTATAGACAAGTGGAATCCCTAGATGGGGGCTGAAGATGCAAGCTCCCCTCAGCACAGGCAGGGAATTCACTTTGCTTTGTTTCATAGTGGTGCTTTGAGCTGAACTCACACTCGCACAAGTCTCAAGCTAATTTTAGGTTGCAGCTTCCCAGGACAAGGGAATAGGACAAGGGAACAAGCTGTCTTTGCTTTGACAGCCCAACTGTTGATGACAAATAGCAGACCCAGTCTCTCACGAGGAGGGACTGACTGCACATACCAGTTTGAGACCAATGGAAAAGGATGTTAGAAACCCAAAGAAAAGGTGAAGTGGCTTAGTACAGTAAGTGGTACCTGATTTGCATGGCCTTTGACATCAAAATATATTATAAGATTGTGATGCATAGACTCCACAACAGCTTCTCTCAGAGTTGGTACCTTTTCGCCCTGGAATTTGCTCCTGTAGAAACAGAGAACTCCTCACTGGAAGGCAGTCAAGATACACATGTGCACATGCATGGGCACACATATCCCCAACCACACAGAGCTGTGTCCTCGGGATTCCTAAACATAGTTTGCTGACACACTAGTATTAGAGGTGGGATCAAGCACCACTAGCAATGGCAGCGGGGGCTCTCTCACCCAGAAAAAGGCTGCACACATAATGGGATATGTACACATCTTCCCCTCCCCCAGAATGCCACTGGACAGTTGTATCCTTCCAAATCCAAGGTCTAACCTGATGCTCACTGACCCCATGTCCCACACCAAAACATTAACCTCAGTTCTTCACATCCACAAATAAACATTCGGTTCCAGCTGCTGACCGCTCACCCACCCGCTTCACCCTGCTTCGTGCTCCCCAGCCCCGAGCCAGACGTGCAGATCCCAGCAGAACAAGCACGACAAGCTGGGGATGTAGAAGAAGCAGCTTCACACCCCAATAAATTATTCCTGATAAGGTGACTGAACAGCTGCTGTCCAGCAGTAACTGCCTATGTGGAAGTTCTCACCGAGTGGCTCAGGTGATCAGCTCTCCAGCAGCAGAGAGGGAAGATGCTACTTGTACCACGGACTCACAGGTGGAACATTTACAAAAGCCTGGAAATCCCTAATGCAGTGTCTCAGAAACACAAGGAACACAGACTAAAAGCTCTTCCTCTGAAATGGATTCACTTATTATACTGTAGAAATCGCAGTGTTATCAAAATGTTAGTAATGGATACAAGTATTTTCCCCTGCATACCACTGGGAAGGACCTCATCAACCATTGGGGTCCTACCTGAGGCCACCCAGGAAATCTGTGTCTCACCTCTTCAGCAGTATAATCCTGATGTTCAGAATCCCCAGGACACAATCAATCAAGAAATATATGTGAACAAAATTCATTTTAGAAGTAATTACTCAAGCCAATTTCAACATATCACGAAACTCCCAGTGTATTTAGGGTCCTGCAGCCAGTTCAGGGGACGCTCATGCAGAGATTAACCTGTTTCACATGAGATGCCTATGGATCGTGGCCTTGAAAGCCAATTATCTCAACTGCTTCATTGTTCCTATTGCAAGGATGGGTATGGAGATACAGTCTCACATGCTACTAAAAACCAAATGGCAAGTTTCATATGGGACTCAAGTCTTAAATTTACAAAAATTTTCATCAGTGATAGATTAAATCAATAATTTTGTTTATCAAGGAAGTTCTTTTCACTGTCAAAACACTAGTTTTGGAATAGCAGTAGTTCATTTACCATAGCCTATGTTTTGCTGATGCATTAAGCTTCCTAATTTCATCAAAAGTCAGGTCACACAATCTTCCAGACCCATCAGTTGTCCTTTCTACTGTTTCATCATGCATCAGAATGGGAACACCATCTGCAGTAAATTCAAGATCCAGCTCAACACCCGCTGCTCCATTCTCAGCTGCCTTGAAATAAAAAATCACATACAGAAGAGACAGCTTTATAGATTTAATGTAGGTACAGCTATAATTAGTTTGTATTCTCCTAAAAGAAATAAACTATTAATGTTCTTTTCAGTAAGCTTGATCTGCAGAACAAAGTGGATTTCATCCAAGTTATTGTGAGAAGCATTCGTAGCTCAACTGAAAGTGTATAACCTACATTACAGACAAAACCATGCTGGTAACATCTCTGTCTTGGGATTGGCACTGCTTCGGGATAAAAATGCAGAAGAGAATCTTGCTCTTTCCTCCTGGTCTAATAACTCCCAAGTCCTTATGTTATGTTACTTTATAAAATAGAAGGGATGCAAGTGCCTACAGTTTAGATAATTTATAGATTAACACTTAGAAGCCAGAATCAGATCAGACCACCAGAGCATAAGGTCTTTGCTTGCACAAGGAAAAGCTCCTTTTTTATGGAACACAGGTGCAATATTCCCTTTAAGAGCCTGACACATGAAGTATGGTTGACCCACCACATGCAGCAGACACAAAACTTCCCAGAAGCACTACTTACCACACTTGTACTAAATAGTGTATGTACGTAAGCAAATCCTGCTCCTATCTGAGGAATCCCCACATCAGAGAGTGAAAAGCAGCTCGGCTGCCTTAGAACATTTCATACATCCTGCTCCTGTCCTGGCTCTTTCCCAGGAACTCCTCAGAAAAGCACCTGAGTGAACTGCAAGCAAGATGATTTGTTCTGAAAGGCAAATGCAGTCCTGGGAGAAGGCCCAATGCACCAGAAGGACAATGCCAGGTACATACTAGAGGTTACTCTAGAGGTGTCTGCTAAGTAAGGGCCTGTATTGTGCAGCTTCAGAATTCACCAGAACAAAGAGCCCTGCCTCATCCAAAGGTAAGAAACCATCAGAGTAGCAGAATCTCATGGTCACAGATACTCTACATTTGAGAGACTGCTAATCACGATTTGAAATGATCCTCACAGGCTTTGAGCCCCGGCTGTACCACGATGCCTCCCAGATGAAGCAGCAGTGTTTCATGGCAGGGCTGTGCACAGTGAAGCTCTCACAGTATCACATTTTCCTGTAACCGTGGATTCTCATTACAGATCTTCAGGGCTTAAAAAGCAAATGAGCTGTTACTGAGCTGGTGTCTGCTCTCTCCCTTCTGTTGCAGTATCAGCACAATACAGTATTTCATTACTGCTACACTGCTGAGGCATCCATCGGCACCAGGGATATAACAGATCCCCCGGGCAGATCGAACTGTTGTGAGCCCGCCTGGGGAGGAGGGGCTGACCCCCTGCAGGCAGGTCGGGGGCAGCCGGAGTTACCCGGGGTGAGGAGGGTGCCGACAAGGCCGATTATCGAACCCCACCCACCGGCTCGTTATCACCGCCCACCGGTCCGTCTGTCACCCGCCAGACCCGTGGGGAGCCGGGCTGCCCGCGGCTCGCTCTCCCTCTACAGAGCACGGGGGGGCAGCGTTACCTCACGCCAATGACCTCCTCCCAGGCCCTGCCAGCGCTCCCCGGGCAGGGCCGGCTGGCCGGGCCGGGCGAGGAGAGGCCCGGGGAGGGGCGGCGGGCACGGCCGTGCTGACCTGTCGGATGGCCGCCAGCGTGTTCTCGGGCGCGTCGTGCGCGC